>ML858806.1:0-17113 GCA_009831015.1 Picea engelmannii | reverse complement strand
GGTAGCGCCAGAGGAGGAACAGCAGCTCCAAATACTCTCAAATAGGAGAATTCCTCTTCCACGTACCAGTCCGCGATACGGCTCAGATTCTCAGCAATGCCATCTGAGATGCGGGGTGGCAAAAGACCAAAAATGGCGATGTGCAGGGGCACCATCACCCAGTTAAAAATCTCATAAATAAACTTGTTCGCGTTATTTTCCCACAGCTTATCATGGTACTCATGAACAGTCTTCTCTTGGGTCGGACTCCAAGCCCAATTCTTCAAAGGAAAAGGCGTCATGGAGCATATCGCATCCATGATATATGCAGACATAAAGAATCTGGATGGTTTCCCGGCTGCCTTCTTCTCTCAGTACTCGGTGACCATGTTGAACAAATTATCGGAGAGAATTTTTGCCCAATTGAATGAGGAACCTTCTGCTACCCGAAAGATGAGAGGTACCCACTGGACGAAAAAATGTGCAGTATCCTCCGAGCCGAAAAGTCGACAAGTCATCATCGCCACATACATATAGTTTGGCTCCAACGAAGAAATCGAATACACACCCTTGTCATTCACTCTGAATGTCGAGGAACGAGACACCCAATCCTTTATCAAGCCTGGCATGGTTTTGTCAAATTCTTCGCACTCCTTCTTTTTGAAGTCCGCCAAGAATTCTTTTCCATATGTGTGCTCAAAGGTTGGTGGGAGCTTATACATAGACTGGATATGCTCGGGCCTAAAAGTCCCAATCATGGCTTGTCGGTCATTTAGGATAGTTCTGGAAGGCAGGTCGACGTGATCCAATGCCCATCGGATCATGTCGTAGTATGGGAGCAACCGAGGTCTGGTCGCAACCAGGTGCATCCCCGACTGAACAATTGTCTTGTACTTAGTGTTCATGTCGTCTTTCACAATATCATAGTTATAGTCATCAGAGTCTGAACAGTTAACCAGCTCGGATTGTAGAATGTTTGAAATAGACGACCAGGTGGATACTGAGCCACTCGTTCGGGGCGAAGTATCTGAGACGTTGTCCGGACCCTGTGCCGCAACCTCGACATTTGCTTTCGCTGCTCTCTTTGGTGCCATAGCTAAAGCTTGTTGTTTTGCTCTTCTGCAGTAAACCTGTGTATACATGCGGAAATGAGTATCCTCGGGGAAAGGCTAGCTCTATGCGTTAATAAGAAATGTTTAAAAAATAAAACAAAATCTTGTATATATTTGAAAATCATGTACCTTCGACATAAGTCTGTCAAATCGCGAATAAAACCAAAGTTATTGAAAAAATCTGATCTTATTTTCTTCGTGGATTTACCCTAATTTCTCATTAATGTTATGAATATTGGGCGGCTTGACAGGTACTCGGGTTATGGAGAGTAAATAAATAAACACCTCGTGAAGTGTGCCAACCTTGAAATGTGGGATGTATTTCGCTTAATTTCAAAGTATTACAAATCCTGACGACTTAAAAAACTTCCTCGCTTTTCGTTGCATCGCAAACTTCATTTTCGCATTTTGACCCTTTAACTCGCGATACCGCGAGGGCCGATTTTAATGTAATCAATGGTAATCGTGATTGGAGGATCCTTAATGATATGATTATCTTAATCACCATATCGTGACTCGGGAATTCGAAGAGAAATTTTTAGGAGAATGATATGCCGAGTCGCAATATCGCGATGCGGCGATAATTAGGCTCGAATTAAAATAAGGAAATCTTAGATTAGGCGATTAATTAATCTTGATATAATCATGTCGCAACTTCGTGAATCGGAGTTCTGGATATCTTAACTCTATGAAAGAAAACGCCGAGCGGTGATGTGCCGAGAACCAAGTTTAACCGTGGTTAGTTTTTTACCTTTAGTTATCAACCAAGGTTTTCACAAAAGCTATCGCGTTCTCGGCTATCGGGGCTGTAAGAACAAAAAACTTGTCCTCGACGAATACCGAGGCGCGAAATATCAACAATGCCTGATCAAGGGTTAAAGGTTTTACTACAGTCAATGTCTTAGGTGGAAAATTTGAAAGACGAGTTCGCAGTTTCGCGAGTCGGGACTTGAGAATTCAAAAATCAAAGCTTCTGACTTGCGATATCCGAAAATAAAACAAAAAGGCAAACATATTAGCGAAAAATGAATCTTTTCTTTTGAAAATGAAAAAGCATTGCCATTCATACGACAAGATTTCAGAATCTTATGAATTTGGAAGGAAAAGAAAAAACACCTTTAGATCTCAAGTATCAAACGTAGAAAATTGCGCGAGGTGAAAAAATGAGGGCGGCTCCAACACAGGGTGCGCAAAGAATCTATCTGAAAACCCAATGCGCTCTACCGATAAGAAATTTTTTTCATCTTATTCCTCTGGCTCCCATCGAGCGAACAAATGAGTTGCACATGCCTAAGGTTGAACCCGATAAAGAATTGGGTAGTCAGAAAGTGCCCCTAGGTCTAGATACAACTATTCCAGATCCTCCATGGTGAAGACCAAGAAGATGGATATGCGTGAAGAAGCGTCGCGACCCGCCAAGGGTCAACACAACAGATTAATATCTGGCATGTGTTGTAGGGATTTTGCACCCTGCGGGAGCTCAGCTCCCTTAGGTTCTACCAGCGCCTAAGACAAGAATAGAGACATGAACTAAGGATGTTCCTAGATCTGATTCATACATGAAAACAACCAAAGAATATGAAAACCTCCCAAAGATCAAAGCAATCATGCATGAATTGACAACAAATCTAATAGTATATCATAACACATAATTATACTAATTCTCTACCAATGAATACATAGACTTGTATGAATAATTAGATAGATGGAAACATCCAATATGCCTTTTATTAATCAAAGAAGTAATATTACAACTTACAAATGAGAAGTTGATGCAATGGTCTCCCTCCAAGCTCCTTTCCCAAGTCTTGCAACCAAATCACCAGAGTAACCTTGCTAGCTCTTTCCTCCTTCTTTCCCATGGGAAATGGCTTGGTTATTATAGGGATTTAGGGATAATGCCATATAGTTATTAGGATAATATTCTCGATCTCATTATGGAAGCCTTCTCGAAGTTGAACCCTGAGAAATCATTGGGAAGTCTCATCCATTGAAACCAAATCCAAAAATAGGAGCTTCTAGGCTCGGTCGCGAGCCATACACATGGACAGAGCTACCCAGTCACGACATGGTTGGCTAGAAATCACGACCAAGACTTTCGTTCACACCCTTAATGAAGGGAAAGAGCGACCAATCCTTTCGGTTGCACCCTTAATGAAGGAAAAGGGTGACCGACCCTTTTTTGCTTGCACCCTTAATGAAGGATAAGAGCGACCAAGTGGAAATTAAGATAGAATCTCGGGGAAGAAGTGGGGAATGTTTGTTGGATTGGATAGGTGATATTTAGGTGATAAATACCTAATGATTAGGTGGAAAATAACATTATAACAGATGCCCCCTAAAGTGTGAGGTCATAAGAGGTGTTTGATGGCCTTTATAAATCAAGTTGCAAAGCTTTGGGCAAAGAAGCTTGGAGAAGAGCATCACCATTCCTGCAGAAAAAGATTCCCAAGGCAGGCATACTCATGATCGGTAAGAAATACAAGAGCATAGCCACCATAAATACACTGTGGATCCATGCATGACACAATTTATGGGATGATGGCCACAATAGAATATACCGTGGATCCATCAAGAACCAATCCTAACTAGAACATGGCCATGAAAGTATACACTATGGATCCATGAAAGACGCAAGTGAAATCATAGCCATGACCAAGTACAAATTTGGATCTATCTCACATCATAAAAATCGGTGAGATGACTCAATGATTGAGCAATCTATGAAGTGCTCACGAATATTCTCTATCGCAGCTTGGGAAAAAGTATCATCTAATAGGAGTGTGATCTTTCCCAAGGTCTTCGTCCTTAATCCAAATGGTATGAATCTACAACATGCGAATAAATGAGATGATTTCAAGCATGGTAGAAACCATCTGATTACCGGTCATTAATGTATATCATTAACAGACGTGAGGGAATCCACCGATGATGATGATGGAACCCAAGATACCTAGTACAATCTATAAAGTCTGAATAAAGGAATTGACATCGAAATCTCGTAGATTCATTTGAAAGGAGCCAATCATGTAAGCCCACTGTCAAAATGCAAGGATACCTTCCACTGATGTCTGCAAGTCCCAGAGTATTGATGGGTTTCTATATTTCAATCTTAGATAATGAGCTAGAGTCGACATGGTGAAATCCATTGAAGGAGGGCCTTGATATATCCCCCATCAATCGACACGAAACATGTAAAGATAGATGGTGTGAAAATCATAATGGAGAAAAAATGACACAGGGATGGTTGGGAAAGGGGAAAAAAGAGACTGCAGGTGGCTAACGCAAAGAAACTTCCCTTAAATAAGTGTGCACGATAAATGGCTTGACTCAGCAACATTAACTCGGATGAATACCATAATAATTGGTCATGGACCAATAAGTGGAACGTGACACAATGATGGGAATGGTGGTCGATGAGAGAGAATGGATGACTCAACTATTATATATGATGATAGGACTGGTGCATTGTTCAAGAGCGACTCAAAGTAGTAATGACTTCCAGATAATGAAGATAATAAGATGGAAATACCCTCTAAAAATTCCCCACCATGATTGGAGAGTACCTCTTTCTAGTTTTACGAGCTTGAGGAGGACAACAGATGCTTGGTATTGCTCATCTTACGATGAGTCCCTCGACATATTTTTAACGAACCTGAAGAAAGAGGGGTCTGGTCCCATGTGTTTTTCCTTCATTGTAAAGTTTAACGAGCCCAAAGAAGGTAAACTCAATGGCATTTTCATGTTGAAGGAAACTGAAAAGAACTTAAAGAAAACTCCATATACTTACCTGTGGATTTTTCTCGAGCCCATGTAGGTTTTTTCTCGCCGGTGTTTTTAATATTAGGGAGTCTAAAAAACTTAAAGAAGACTCCAAGGGGGTACTTTTATCAAATTTAGTCTCCTGGGCCAGAAAAAGTATAAAACGATACCTAAGAGAACTCTTCTAACCATGCTTGATGAGAGTATTCATTTTTCACAATTAGTCTAATGAGGCTGAAAGAGGGGTAAAATATCACTTGAAAGACGTCATTTCTAACCTGTTAACGAGTGTGAAAGGAAACAACCTCACTCGACATTCTTTTCATATTTAGAGAGTCTGAAAAGAGCTTAAAGGAGACTCCAAATAGTTCCTTTTTTGTATAGATTTTACGAGTCTGAAAAAGAGATAAAAGTATACTCGGTAACCTATTATCATGTATTTTCAAGCACGAGAAAGAACAAAGACTAAGCTCGATAACCTATTCTCATGTATTTATGAACATGAGAAAGAACAAAGACTAAGCTCGATAACCTATTCTCATGTATTTACGAGCACGAGAAATAACAGAGACTAAACTCGAGATTGGTTTCATTTTTACACAAGCTTGAAACAAAGTAAAACTATGCTTGGGTAAGTTTCATTTTTTCGCAAGCTTGAAACTAGAAAAACTAATTGTGCTCGACACTTCCCAATGTAAAGTCCAAATTTGGGTGGTTGGTACTTTGCCCCTAGCTTGAGAAGCTAGCATCTTAACTCTAGTATGATAACTAGATGATGGAGACATACCCCCCAAGCTTCGTTGCGTCTGCCAATTCTTATGTTATTTCCAAATTATGAAGAAAGAGGATCAATTTTCATAGGCAGATGAAATGAAGATTTAGTGACGAGTTCTTATGGAAGACTCGATTCAACGGGAAATCAATTGTTTCATTTTTTAATGAGCTTGACATAGGAAAAGAACTACGCTCGGTGATCGATTTCATTTTTTAACGAGCTTGAAATAGAAAATAAAGTATGCTCTTTGTTGGTTGGGATCCTCGGACCTTTGCTTCATTTTTTAATGATATTGGCACAGAAATGAGAACCATGCTCATAGCTATCATCTTGATCATTGCTTCCAAGAGGACAATGCTCTGGAAGGAATACATG
This sequence comes from Picea engelmannii, assembly GCA_009831015.1. Classification (NCBI taxonomy): domain Eukaryota; kingdom Viridiplantae; phylum Streptophyta; class Pinopsida; order Pinales; family Pinaceae; genus Picea; species Picea engelmannii. The sequence goes on along the minus strand of ML858806.1, from coordinate 11,110 downwards.
TCAAGGGACAAACCTTGATCATGGCTTCCAAGAGATCTCTGTGAAATGGAAGAACAACACTCTGGAAGGAATACATGTCGAGGGGAACGATAGAGGTAGGGGGATCAAGCTATAAAATCCCTATCGAAGAGATCATCATGTCAACTACCGGATCTAAGTCAGAAGAAGGGAGAGATTCCTTCTCATTCAAAATTGAATGCATGGGACAGGTGGCCACATAATTTTCCTGCGACGAGGCAGATGACGTTGGCACATAAGGACCATTTAGGGAATTCGTATGCTTTACCATCATATGCGGGTCAATGAAGGAAAGTTGTTCTATGGTCACTATGTCTCCATTATGAGTAAAACACATCACTCGAAAGAGTGTGGACACAAAATCTTTCATGGCGTAAAAATAGTCTTGATCGAGGAACAAATTAAATTCCAAGGGGTCATGGACTACCATCACATAAATATAGACCATTTTCCCCCCCCAAAGTAATAAGAAACTAAAGAAGGATCCATAAAGGTTGACTAACCCTTCTGTTAAAATCCAACAAATTATTAGTCACTAGTGCAAGCTGAGGTGAACCAATATCTCTCCAAGCATTCGAGGATAGGATGCTAGCAGAAGCTCCTTCATTGATTATAGTGTTAGGAATATGCCTAGCACAAAATTCAACAATGATTTGGAAAGGAACGTAAGAAGGAAGACGAGGTTCTGTGAGAGCATTCCAATAAATGGTGATCGCATTGCTTGGAGGGGGTGTCATTGGAACGAGTGGAATTCCCCCTTGTACAGAGGAATCCGCAGTAACAAGAAAGACCATAGAGACATCCTCACTCTTCAAATCAGGAGTGGGATTGACTGATGGGGATATCGAATCGACCACTTGATGGACCAGATCGATCGAGGAGGTACTTAGATCGATCACTAGGGTTTCACTCTTCGATGGAAGAGTGGGATCAACCAATGATGGAATCAGATTGGCCACTTTATCAATTGGGTCAACAGAGGATGAAACCAAATTGACCACTTGATCAACCGGACTAACCGAGGAGGGAACCGGATTGACCAAATCATCAAGTAATGGTAGCTTGGGAGTGATTTTATTGTAACCTGTTGGAAGTTGTTGTTGAACATCAACAATATTTTTCAACAGATATGAAGCTTCATCCATGTTGGGACAAAGGAAGGTGTGGTGCATCTCCTTACATAACAAACAAAGAAATTTGAATTTACCCTTCTTGTTTCCTTTGGCTGCCATTAAAGGGACACACGAATATGATCAGAATCGAAAGGGAAAGATATATAAAACATACTGTCACCAACCTAGAAACCCCTAACGAACCCTCATCGACTGATTTCCCCGTGCTAGGAAATTATTCTTGTGATTCTGATTTCAGGAATTTCTTCCCCCTCTCATATGATGTTCCTCTTACTCAAAAATCTGAAATGAGTTTTCAAGAAAATTTGCCAAAGATGGCGGAGAAAACCCTTTTATGTCAAGAACTGATGTTAGAAACCATGGAACAGATAGGAGAAAAGGAGGAAAGTCATAGAAAAAAGGGAGCTCATGGTTTTTGCTCACAAATTTGGACCTTTTACTTCGATGGATCTAAATCACAAGAAGGGTCAGGGGCAGGGTGCATCCTCATTGATCGAAAAGGTAAATGAAATGTCTTGTCCTGTAGACTAGAATTTGAATGCACAAACAACATCGTCGAGTATGAAGCTCTAGTACAAGGACTAAAGAAAACCATAGACTTAAATGTTAAAGAATTGAAGGTTTTCTGATATTCGGAAATCATCATTAGATAAGTAAGGAACACTATACATTGCAACTCTCTCGACCTGAGGAATTACCAACAGGAAGTGCATGGACTAATAGAACATTTTGAAGCCTTCAACATTACAGCAATCCCCAGAACAAAAAAACTCTTGCTGACTCTCTTGCCACTTCTGCCTCAAGGTTATCTCCTCTAGAAGACTATGAAGCCTCCTGATTCACTATGGAGCTACTATGTAAACCATCGGTGCCCAACAATATTTCCAATTGGAAGGTCTTTAAAGGAGATGAACAGATCATAAAAAATTTGACCAATCAGGATAATTTTAAACCCTTGGCTATTGATGATGAAGTATTTCAGGAGCAATTAGCAGAAAATAATCATCATACAGATCAACCGACTAACAAACCAAGGTCTCACACGATACCAAAAGGGGAAGCCAATTTAGAAAATCTTTTTGACTTAAGGGAAAGATTCAAAGGGTCAACGAACACAAAGACAGGGAGTTCATCTCCCATGCACGAAACGATAAATCTAGGAACCCCAGAAAACCCCAAGAATATAAATCTCGACAAGACAGTGTCTAAAGAGGAAAGGAAGGCCTATCTCAAACTTTTCAGGGAATATCAAGATGTCTTTGCATGGTCCTACCGAGATTTGAAAACTTATGACACTTGTATCATTCAACACATAATCCCTTTAAATCCCAGAGTGAAACCCCTCCAAGAGAAGCTCAGGAAGTACCTCCCATCCTTGGAGCCTCCCATGTTTCAGGAGTTAAAGAAATTACTAGATGCTAAGATTATCTTCCAGGTTAGACACTCTGCATGGATAGCAAATTTGGTTCCTATGAGGAAAAAGTCTGGGGAGATCCGCCTATGTGTAGATTTCAGAAACCTCAACAAACCTTCAGAAAAGGACAACTACCCAGTCCCATCAATGGAGAACTTCTTGCAGACCGTGTTTGGCTCTAAGATTTTCTCCCTGCTGGACGGTTTTCCAGGTTACAACCAAGTTCTAGTTTCAGAGGAAGACCATTTGAATACTACCTTCTGAACCAAGTGGGGAACCTTCACTTATAAACGTATGCCCTTTGGGTTAATCAATGCAGGCACAACCTTCCAGAGGGCCTTGGAATTAGAATTTCGGGGACTAATCAACAAGTGTGTAGTAGTCTATTTGGACGACGTGATTGTGTATTCAAAAAATAGAGAAGATCACATCCAACGCTAAACCCAGATTTTTGAAAGGTGTAGGAAATACAGTATATCCTTAAAACCTAAGAAAACTATTTTTGGTGTCGAGGAAGGTAAATTGCTAGGTCATATTATATCTCAAGCAGGAATTTGCATAGACCCGGAATAGATTAGGGCTATATCTCAGCTTCCATTACCCCACAACAAAAAGGCTATGCAATCCTTCTTTGGGAAAATCAATTTTGTGAGGAAATTCACCCCCGATTTCGCTGAAACTATCAAACCCTTGCAAAAAATGATCTGCAAAGATGTTGAATTTACGTGGGATGATGAACAAAAAAGTGTTTTCCACAATATTAAGGATGAAATATCTCAAGCCCCAGTGTTGCGAAGTCCTGATTTTAGCAAAGATTTATTCCTCTATACTTTTTCCTCCGACCAATCGTTAGCTGCAGTATTGACTCAGAAGGATGATGATAACAACGAGGCCCCAGTATCCTTCATGAGCACTAATATCCAAGGGGCCAAACTAAATTACCCTGCTATAGACAAGCGGCCTTATGTGGTATACAAGGAAGTGAAACACTTCAGATCTTACATCCTAAAGAACCATACCAAAGTCATTGTGCCTCACCCTATAGTCTTATCCCTATTCACTCAACAGGAGATGGGGGAAAGAATTTGTTCTATATATAAAACTTGTAAAACTAGTTAAGGGACAAGGATTATGCAAACTGGCAAATGAAACCTAGGACCAAGTGAATGAAGACCCCGGATGGGGGAATGAATTGTCATTATGGCGAGCTGAAGCATCATACGTCTCCCCAAGGAAAGAGTCTTGGTATGAGAAAATGACTTATCTCCTACATCATGGGACTTGCCCAGAAAATCCAAATACTAGGGAAAGGAGAACCCTTAGGTTAAAATCAGCACAATATCGCCTCATAAATTCGGTACTCTTCCGTGTTAATTATGATGGGGTACTTTTGAGATGTCTTGAACGTGAAGATGCAGACAAGGTTCTGAAGGAGCTCCATGATGGTCCTAGAGGTGGACATTTCCCAGGAAACACCATTGCTCACAAAATACTGAGAGTTGGCTATTATTGGCCTACTCTGTTTAGGGATGCTCACACATACGCTAGAAACTGTAAAACTTGCCAAATAAGCATGGGGAGGGAAAAGAGAGCAGTTGTCTCACTCCAACCTATGGTCATTTCTAGGCCATTCGAGCAATGGGGGTTAGATATCATAGGACAAATTACACCGAGTTCTTCAAAACAACATAGATACATATTGACTACCATAGACTATTTCATGAAATGGGCAGAGACCATCCTTCTGACTCGTGTAAATGAAAGGTGGTGATCCAATTCACAGAACATCATCGGATCATAAGGTTTGGTATGCCTTCCATCCTTGTTTTTTATAATGCCGCTTACTTTTCTTCCACCCTATGAACCGAGTTTGCTCTAGACAAAGGAATCATAATCAAATACTCTGCAAACTATTATCCATAGGGGAACGGAGTGGCAGAATCAACCAATAAGAACCTAGTGCGGATATTAAAGAAAATAGTGGAAGACAACTAGAGGAATTGGCACAGTTCAATCCATAACTCGTTATGGGTTAATAGAGTAACACCCAAGGAAGCTATAGGAAATTCCCCATACTTTATAGTATGCGGACAGGAAGCCATTCTCTTGAACAGGTTATATCTTCCATCTCTTCAACTTGCTTGGGATTCTAAAGGACAACCCTCATCAATTATACAACAAAGAATTTATACCCTCCTCATGCTGGAAGGAGGGAGAAATCAAAATCAAAGTTCATAGCTCATCAGTAGATAGTTAAAAGGTGGTTTGATAAGCATAAGGCCAAAGATAAGAATTTTGAAGTAGGAGACTTAGTCCTAAAATGGGAAAGAGCAAATGAGTCGAAGGGAAAACACTCTAACTTTAAGAATCTATGGCTCGGACCTTTTCAGATAGCCGAGAAAATTGGGGTAGGCACATATTGGTTGTAGAATTTGAGGGGGGAACCTGACGCCCTCTCGGTGAATGGCCAAGCCCTAAAACAATATTTTCATTAAAAACAAAATAAAATAAAAATGTCTGTGTGTGTGTTTTTATGATGTTTTGTTTTGAGGTAGGTTGATCACGGAGTCCTTTTTCATTTTTTCTTTCTTGTTATATCACTTCTTCACTTTTTAAGTTTGTGTTTAGAAAGACCATTGGTTGACCTTAATTCATACGATATGACAAACTTTGTTCCTGACTCATCGCTTACATACAACACAAGAAGCGTTGGGAGACCTGCGGTTGTTTTGAATGATTTTCAATCTAACCTGTGTAGATGAACAACCTTGGAAAAGTGATGAAGTCTCTGCGTGCTGGTTTGGTAAAACCTTAAGGGAAAGGTGGTAAGTTGGAAAATACTACATGTACCTCAAGACAGAGCTAGCAAAAGGTTCACCTTAACCATCTCATTTTGCAAATAATAGACGTCCTCCTCTCCCACTCGCTCAGGGATTTCTGCCGAAATAAAATGAACAATATCAAATGAGTGCACGGTAGGAGAGGGTATACAGATAACTTTGCCAAGGGTATGAATGCTCGCTAGAGGCGGAGCAAGGTCTGTGACATCGGGGTGACTCCGTCGGGGCTATGGATGCCCGCTGGCAGCAAAGCAACACCGTAGCAAGTGAATGACGATAACTAAAAGGTCGGGTGACAGTGAATTATTTACTCAACTCTTGTCAAAAGGGGCGCGAGTTAGGGTTATAGGAAACGAAGGTGAAATAAAGGTTGAAAACCCCAAAGGCAGGCCCGGATGCACCAATCATGGAATTTCAAATGCAAGGATAAAAGAAGCTCTGATAAAAACTAGTTAAGTTCTTAAGCAGTTTTTGCATCAACTGAGCCCGAGGTAGGAACAGAGATTCTTCTTTCTCCCAGTAATTTTCCATTTGTTGAGCACTCAACACACCCTAAAAAGCCTTTATCAAATTTTTACTTTTTGGGTACCACTTGATATTTTTCACTGTCTGATTCAATTTCATTTTGAGAAATGTTTTGTCTTTGCTTATTTTCATGACGCTCATCACCTATTCAAGTTGATTGAACTTATGAAACCCCGTGACTATAATGACCTTAACACCTGAATAAAGAATCAACAGCCAAACACTTCGCCCAACACGCTCAGGTTCGACATCGGAAGGAATTCAAAGAAGAAAAAGGAACCACTTGGAAAACCACAGTCATCGAGCGTCGATCTCCATCGGCATCAGCAAAAGGAATTTTTTGTTTGCAATAAGTTTTTCTCAAAAATATATTGTCGATAGTTGATTCCCCTTCGGCATCGGTAAAAGACAGGGAGGACAGACATTAACGAGGAACAAAAATATATCGTCGATAGTCGATGCCCTAAGCACTTTATCGGAATTAGGGAAAACCAAGAAAGATCAGAACAAACATTGTAACCATCACAAAATTTATTCCCTATCGTCGATCCTCGATGCATCTTCAGCATTGGGACTTTTTCAAGGGAGCCGATCTGAAAGCGCTTTGATAGGTTTATCGTCAATCGTCGATCCTGGACACCTTTTTTCGGCATCGGCAAGCTAAGGTTTGTTTTAGAATGAATAACTTAAGGAAAGTCTCGACTCCGATTAATACAAGCGAATTAAGTCATTGGTCTCCAATCCCACATGTCTTTACCAGGTAAGAGGATCGTACGGTATAGTTCTATCCCGAGTCATTCTTGGTTCCCTAGGTCTGAGTCACACCCCCGAGTCAGCTTTTTTGCGTCGCCATTGTACGGTAAGATCAATCGTCGTCAGATATTTTTGCAGGAGGATATCAACGAAAACGTTTCTAGCATAACCCCGATCCTCAATCCACCCACTGAAAGAGTGACACGACGGGATGTTTTAGCATTAGATACGATTGGATTTTGAGCATATAAGGATCTAATTAATATATGATCCTGCATTAGTTGCTACCTAGTGCTTCAATAAAAACAACCATTTAAAATCATTGATAGACCACATCACCACTCGTGCCTCCGCTGTCAACCCACAATGAATTTAAGTTCTAGATATTCGGTGACAGATTGATTGAAAATTCACTCATAACCCGAATTGAATGGATGATGCGACATGGTAAGATCGTTCCTGTTCAAAATCTCTTGAGTCATTGCAAACGAAATCATTCTGCATGTAAGAGAATTCCAGAGCGTCCGAAGGAGCAAGACAAGCAACTCTGAGGCTGTATCGACTCTGTGATTATCAAAATAACCAGGTTTTAACAAGCTTCAGAGGTATGTATCTGAGTCTGTAAATTTTACATGGTTATAATTTATATGTGTTTACCGGTTTTTCATAGTCTCTGAAATTATGCTTAAGTTGCAGGAATGATGTTGTCGAGAAATTCGACCATCATACGCTCATCGAGAGCACCAAAGCTTAAAGAACCAGAGATGGGAGAAGGTTCCTCTCCAGGAACTATGAGACAGTTGGAGTACGTCCCTAGGCTGGAGCCTATCATCAAGACAACAACAAAGAAGGTTTTCATCCAGCCTCCAGCCTTTGGTGATACAGAGGCAAGCACCGGGTCCAAGATGGTGCTCCCACATTGGGGGGATCTCTTTAACGGGATCAGTCAAGAGGAATACCCAGAATATATCCCACACAGTGATCCAGATGTAAGGGCAAGAAGAACCCCTATTTTTCCCTGCATAGAAGTCCTGAAGTGGCTCATTGACCACACCCACACACAAAAATGTTTAATCAACGATGACAATGGTGGGTGTGTCAGAGTGTTCCTCCCGGTAGAAGTTCAAAAATACTACAAACTTGGAGACCCTGAGGAGAGGATAAACACGGACTTCATGGTGAAATTCTACGAACACCATGACACCAGCCGAGTGATGGCCTCATGGTGGAGGGAGGACAAGAAGTTTACCAACCGGAGCACTGGTCGGTTTGGGATAGTTAACCTAAGAGAGACATATGTATATTTGATGGATCTCATATGCCGATTGTATGGAGAGAAAGATTGCTCCATGTTTTCAAAGGCATGGATGCCTTTGGCATACACAGTTGCGATCGTCGGGTGGAGATTCACCTAGGGAGAAATATTCTCCAAGCAACTGAGCATCTGTGTGTAGCGGGTCTAGGTGCCGAAGGAAGGGGAAGCACCAAATTTTCACATGGCTTCATACCTGCTCAATTTCATGTGTGCCAGAAACTTCTTCATCTCCATGAATCTGAGTTGGCATGTTGCAGAGCTCCCGGTCCATGTCTACTTCAGCGTGTTATGGGAAAACAGGTATAAGAAATCTTACTCCCTCATCTGCGATGAATTCATCGCCCAAATTTATTTTATTCTTTTTAATAAGGATGCCCAAGGCTATCGGTGGCAGCCAAGAAGATGATATCCAAGGTAGTCCATTGGTATTTGGATGAGTGTGCCACCTGCATTAAGGTGTTTGAGGCCATCAGATCGCCACATCTCCTGCCAGCTCATGTCCCAGACCGTCTCGTCGTAGGAGAAATATGTTATCAAACCATCTTGCAGGGATACAACGCCACCCTCGTCAAGGACAAGAAACTTGCTTTCATACCGTATGGTTTCCATGTAGGGTTCTACTTGGTAAAGGATACCGCTCAAGCCAAACAAGAAGGGTTGAGCCAACTCAAATTCAAATTCCTGACAAGTCGATTCCCCAAGCACAATCCAAAGGGCCTGGTCCTGCAACATGCTTCACAGGTGTCGTCCTACTGGTCATATTCTCACGACAAGTTTGAAGACGAAGTCTTAATAGAGAACGCCCAGGACTGGGACGAGGTGGTGCAAAGGATGGTAGACCCGAAAATGACCTAGTTCAAGGCCATGAGCGTGGACTAACATGCAGAAACAATAGAGCAGTCGGCTCAAGAGGCCCTCAGATCCAAGGAAGAAATCAGAGCGGCAGAGGCAACAGAGGTGCAGAACAGGGGACTGTCTATGACACCAGAGGCACAAGTAAGGGGTTTTCTTCTAATGGAAAAGGCACAGCGAGTAATTGATTAGTTACAGAATGACTCGGACCTCGTGGAAAAGACAAGGGTCCCTGGAGACAACCCAGTCGAAAGTCGAGTAGGTCCAAGTGGCCCAGAGCCAATACAACTTGAATAAATCATCGGGTTAGATAACCCTGAAGTTTCAACACCATGGGTCGGATCACTAGGGGACGTTTCAGCTCAATCAGATATAGCGAGGACATCAGGGAGAGCAAGTGCACCAAACCCCCTCCACGACTTAATAATGATCTATGATGATGAGGAGAGTTTAGAGGTTTCCCCGGTGACTCTGGTGTAGATCATAGAGGAAAAGGAACTCGAGAAGGCATCTTCCCCAGCTCCCGATGCTCAAATTCAAAGCCTTCCACAGAGTGACCAGGAGGTCAAAAGTGTCTTAGACACTAAGCTACTCAATGTACCGGGGACCCAAGTGGACAACCTGAAGGATGAGCTAGGGTGGTGCGAATAAGAAGAAGAAGTTCTACAGTAGGAAATTAGCATCTCAATAGTCGATTATCAAGTAAGTACCGAGCCTTCCCCTGATGCTTCAATTTCAGTTGGTACTTTACCTCCCAATGAGAAACAACCAGAGGGCAAAATTTTAGAACACACGGAAGAGGTTCAAGAACCTAGTCTTGAACAGATATACACCATCGAGAGCCTGGGAAATATGCTTACCTTGGGAGAGCAGCAAATCCCCTAACCCGTTGATGAGGCCATTGATATACAAGCCATATATTATGACTGAAAGAGGAAATCCATCATGAAAAGAACCACCAAGAAGAGGAGGCTTACTCTAGATCACTCCATCCTCATCACCACAGAGGAAAAATTGATTAACACGGACCATGCCAAGACATTCGAGCTTATCGGTGCAGGGATGGAAATCACAAATGCCACCCTGGATAGATCAAGGAAGGATGAAGAGGATTTGGTCGCTACGTTGAAGCAGTTGGAGCATCTACGCCATTTGGAAAAATATTATTAGGACTCCACAAATGTTGTGAGTGGGAAATCCCTCTACGGACTAGCACTTAGGGTTTTATCATGCATGCAGAAAGGACCTAAAGATTCCTACTTTCTACCGTCTTCCTGGACCTAATCCCCATTATTCTTAAGAAAATATGTAGTTAAGAAGATCAAGTGAGCATACCTGATTTTGGGCGTTTGATATCGATCCTTCTTCACGCTTGTTCGCTCTTTGAATGCAGCTCTCCTCCCAAGGCTGACCTGCATTCACACAAGACAAACAAAAAACTCCACATGAATTTGATCTACAGGTTAATGGGTTAGAGATTTAATCAATATGTACGCAATAAACCATGAAAACCTCATATGGTGGGACGGGAAAAGTACTTCTTTATTATTAACTTCAATAAATCAACTTACAATGATGAAGTCTGCCACTGCTCCACAAACCTGGTCCTGGGCTCCTCTTCAACTATCCTCCAACTTCTTTTCTCTATACTTCTCTTTGCACAAGGATGGCTAAAGGTTGGGACAAAGGGAATGCGCAATCAGGTATAGTTTCTTTACTATGATTCTCTTCTTCCAAATGGGACCCCTAACCCTTCTTTTATAGGCTAGAAGAAGCTAGGTATTTGGTCGAATTTTCGGCCATGCATGGCCGAAAGGTTTAGTTAACTTACCCAAAGTTGTGTGCTCCATCAACAACTTTCCTTTTTTCATGCTTTTATAGGTACACGCGGGATGTCTTGGGTCAGCTAGCATGTACACGTGTGCAGTAATGTATCAGAGCACATGGGACTTTATAAAAGGGGTTTTTAAGAAGAGTTGTTCAACAGTGTTTTGGCAAAGAAGGAATTTGAGATGGCTTGATGCCAGGTAAGCATGTCTGGTGCAAATTAGGGTTATAACAGATGCCCCCTAATGTTTGAGGTTAGAAAAGCATCTAATGGCTGAAATACATTAACAATCTTCACCGATGTGTCGAACAAGTGAGCCCAGGGACTAGGAATCGGGAGGTGCCATCTGCAAAATAATAATTGTCTCACCAAGGCGAGCATACCCATGCTCGGGATAAAATAAAATCATCGCTACCAATCAAATACACTGTA
>ML858805.1:0-11752 GCA_009831015.1 Picea engelmannii | reverse complement strand
TGCCATTGAAGATGAAAAACCAATAGCTAAGGAGAGCACAACTATACTGAAGAAGCCTACCAGTGGCAAGAAGAAGAATTATACTGATTTAATTAGAGACACTCTTTCAACCAAAAAGAGTGTGAGGCTAAGTGTTAAAATGACAAAGTAGCTAGTAGTGGTAAACCCCATTTTTGAGAGTTGTTCCTTCTTGGGAAGGTTAACTGATATGCACATACTAAGTTTTCCACCTATACAAGCTTCTATGTGTTTAGCTATATGAATTTTGGATTTTTTTGCTAAGTGCCATCTTCACTCAGTGGTAAAAGAACCTAAGTAAATTGATTTGTCATCATGGAAGGACATAAACATATCTACACACGTTCAAGAGTCAAATACGTTGCATTTTTGGCATAGCTACCCAAACCCTTATGAAGACATAGCGTAGGTGGCACTGTGTAATATTTTACAGAACGCAGAATTGTCATACAGGCACTACCCACAGGTGTTGTGTAATATCTTATAGAGAGAAGGTTCACACATAGGTTCTACTCAATATTGCAATAGAGGACAAATGTAGTCGCATATATGCAGCACAGTGGTGCTACCTTCTCTCCTTGTTCCATTTTAGGGGGCGCTACACAAAATTACTACCCAAGGGAGTAGCCAACAAACACCAGAGATCTAGGAAGACTAAGCCAACAATTTTGGATAAGTTAATGATGGAATAAATGAAAAAAGTAGCAGTTGGCATGCAGAGGACAACTATAATATCCAAAGGGACACATGGAAAAATAGGAGTTGAGAATAAAAAGAGGATCAAATCAGTTAGAAGCATGATTGGGTTTAGTCACCAACACTTCCCTGTTTTATAGCATAGGTTGTTATATTAGTTGTTAGAATAAATAAATATTTTGAGATTTTTAAGGAAAAGAGGCCAGCTCGCACCACCAGTTGTTTCCTCCCTTTCTTGTTATAAATAAATTGCTTTAATAGGTTCGTATGGTAGAGCAAGGCTCCCAAGAAACTGTAATATTTTTGATAAAGTGACTGTGATCTAGTATGTACTAGACTTAAGACTTTTTGACTAATAGAAATCAACTCCTATTTCAGACTATTTGCTTCTAATGCTAAACGTTCATATTTGAATGCTTCATATGGATGATTGTGGTAATTATATTATGGATGTTTGATCATTTTATTGTCATGGTGTTTATTTAGCTCCTTAGTTTCTAATTTCAAGAAGATATTGTTTTAAGAAAATTTCTTCCTTTGGGCTTTTGTGAACCTGATGTTTGCAGTAGCTCTTACATTCCTCTCATTTAAGTCTTCTTTCTATCCACATTTACTCCCAAACTACTGGTTTAAATTAGTCAAGACCTTATTTGTTGTTACATGTTAGCCCTGTTTCTGAGTAAGGATATTATCATTTCAAGTTTTTCCATTCGACCTTTCAAAAAATACTCATACTTTCACATATCATATGAAGGGTATTGGGCTTACCTTCCTTTCAATCAGAAGGTGACTCCTAGTGCTAAAACCTTCTATTCTCAAGTGTATAAAATATTCTCATCAACATCTGAGCTGCTCTCTACCTAGTTGTTTGAATCCATGCCTAGTATGTTCTCCCCTTGGTAGGTGTGATGTGCAATTTCAATTCTATTTTAAATACAAGTTGTGTAGAAGTGATTTTATTGGAACTTGGATTCTCTTTCTTATGATAATTTATATTCTCCTTTTTTGGGTCTTCACTATCTCTTGGTTTCTCATCAGATCTGTATTTTGAGTTAGATCCATCAACCTCTTTGAAATTTCTGAACTTGTTTTCTAAAGATATCATGAGGAGGCCCATGTTGGGAGAGATATCAACAATTTTTTTCTTCCAACCTACAAATTTTCTATTTTAATGCATCTTGACGATTGTTATGAATAAAATCATCCACCATGGATATAGTTTTTTGGCTTCATTATAATGCCAATTCATAACACCCATGTTTACCCCAGCTTGTAATTAATCCTTAATTATGATTACCATGCTATGGCAGGTGTACAATGTAAATGTATTATTGTTTAGATTGCCAATGAATGAATACAAGGGTGAAGCCTTGAAGTATTGGCCATGATATCACTAGATGAAAGAATGAGAAAACTATAGAAAGGGTTCATTATGTCAAATGACCCAAATTTATCATTGTTGAAATTATACACCTCATCATGATCCCAAGGAGAGACCAATTAAGAAGAAAGGGACTAGTGGTTGAACAATAAACTACCCCAATGAATGGAGGCATGGAGGGTTTGAATGAAGGGATAATAATTTGTCAGCTAAAAGTACCACAAGGGTGTAGTTTTTACTACAGGCCCATAATGACTCGAGTTTCCTTTTGACAGAAGGAACAAGAAAGGTCCAAAACCTTACTGAGGAGGAGAAGGGCATGTACAATATAAACGCGATATAGAAAAGATAAGACACACGGAAGAGGAGGAGTGCATGAGGCTCTCCAGCTTAGGAGGAGAAGAATGTAAAGATTGATAAGTTGTTATGGTTACAAAAGAGGACAAAAGAATGCGACCCGAGCAAGAGACTACAATATTGATGTTGAGGAGGCATCTAATAAACCTCATAGAGATTATGATAGAGAGAAAGAACCTTTGATAGATTTGTAGGAATTTCCCTCGTGATATCATGGATTGGCATGGGGTGGGTAGAGTGCTAAGAATAAATTCCTCTGAGCCTATGGTTTTGTGGAAAGGTGAACACCCACAGTCATTTGGTTGGATGCAATTTGTAATAGATAAGTATTTTGTTTACCCTATGCCCTTGAATTTAAATGCATGGTCGACTGTCGGTGTCTATCACTAAGATTTGTAGTTCTTGATTCATAATGAAAATGATTAATATTCTTATGTAAACTTTTTCCTTTGAATTGTTGTAAGAAGACCAATGTGTCTTTTGGGATGGTTGGGAAATCCTCAAGGTATTCTTCCCAGGGATCAAATTTGTAGTTCTAGAGTAGGGGCAGACTCTACGATACTTCTACAATTATGTTTATCCTTCGAGGGTTCTTTTCCCTATTATAGAACCTAAGTTCTTTGAATGGAGGGAGCTTTCTTCAAACCAGTATTCTAATAGACTACATGATCGTTCCCATGTTGTTAATCAAATCTCAGCTAAGATTTGATCCTATAGCCTGAGACTCATTAGAGGGTTCATATGACCAAGATCTGGGAACCTAGCGCTAGCCGAAAGGAGCTAATCCTTTCTGGCTTCGGAACATCGAAAGTTCGGAGCTTCGGAGTTTCGTAACCTTAACCAAATATTGGCCAACAGGTATGACTGTAGCCTGTGTGGCTTGAAAAATCTCTATATAACAAGGCCCTAGGAACCCTGGGTTAATTTCAGAGGGAGCTAAGTGTTTCAGATTCCATATCCCCAGGGAAATAAATATTTCCAAGACCAAGTTGCACCAAAGATGACCTGTCGAGTTGGTGTCTTGAGGGTGGACCTATAGCTGGCAGTCATTTACCCATTACTATGGGACTCATCCCCACGTTAAACCCCGATCCACTTTCCATTCACGAAGAGAAACAGGCTGTAGATATAAGGATACTCGAGAATTTCCTTGACCATTGTATCTACGCCAAGGTCATCCTGGAGTTGACCGCTATGGGAGAACAAAGGTGTTGCACCTCCAAAAATGTCGAATGTCAAATTTACGAAGTGACATTGTAACACACCCATGGTAGGGTGCAAAAATTTCATTCTTATTATAGGAATATTTCCTATCTCCATGGTCTTTAATTTTTAAAGTCGGGGGACTAGCCCCCCTTTTTGTTTTTTTGTTTTCTTGACGACCATCGTATATGACTGTAGGTTACGTTCGAACGCCAATCACGTGATTGCAGGCATGAAAAAGGGTGGTTTGAGCTCAACTTCTTTTCTCCCCACAATTCACCATGAGCCACCACGTGTCTCTTTCTCAATATCATGGTTCCGATTGTGGCCCTCCCTCTAACCTTTAAAGTCCGAACACTTTCTATCCCCACAATTCAACGTGACCTTTGATATCATGATCTTGATGGTACTTCTGAACTGATGACTCATATTTTCTCCCCTCTTTAAATCATGGGACGTGATTTTCTTCAGGACTTCGATGTTCAGAGTTTTCAACTCTCAAGCCTTTATTTCTCTACAGTGGCTATCTCCCAGAGTGGAAGATCTAATGACACCTTTCCATTGAAAACGAATGGTTCATATGAAATTCGGCTCTCCAACCTTCAGGATTTATTTGTCTATTACCTTCTCTTTATTCTAGAGTGATTTCTCCCGGAGTGGAACATCGTTTTCCATGTGTCCTCCCCAAATCAATGGTCATGGTCCTCTTTAGGACTTTGACACTTTTCAACCAAGACCAGATCGATGACCCTCAAATCCCTTCTCGATCAATGGTCAAGATTCTAATTCGGGACTTCGATGCTCTCATCCTCTACTTTCCCCCAGAGTATTCCATACCAAGAGTTCTAGATCAAGCACCATACGTCTACCTCAAATTGACGGCTCGTGTCTACTTCGGTAGTTCAGGCTTAGATGATTTCAAATTCTTCTCCTTCGCATTCTCCCATAGTGTTTTCACCCGGAGTTCATGATCTTTTGCCACAATCCCTCTAGATCTAGTGATCCAGATTCTCCAGGTCTTCGGGCTTCAAACCTTTTAATTATAAAACTTCACCTTCCCTCGAGGTATGTGGATTTCTGCTGCATTTTCCCCTTGAATCAGACAGTTGATAATTACTTCAGTTCTTTACCCAAAGTTCATAGATTCATGCCACCTGTCCTCTGGATCTAACAATCCATATTCATTTTGGCTCTCTGACTCTTCGGTCTTCAGGAGTTTCAACTCTCAACTGCAAATCTCGAAGTAATTTCTCTGGAGTTACTGATATTTTGACAAGTGTCTCCTGGCTATTAACAAACAAGATCTACTTCGGGTCTTCGACGATTCCTCTCTCTCCTTGACCACAAGCGCTTTCTCAGGAGTTGTGGATCTTGCACCACCTTTCCCTCTTGGCGATGAAAGGTCCCAATTCACTCTGGGACTTTGGCTAGTCAACCTTCCTGTGCACACAAAGGTTAAATCTCGTGCACTTTAACTTAGATCGGATGACTATCTTCCCTTTGCGCTCAAATTCGATGGATAGGATTTTTTCCTTCTTAGCGCCTCTCCTCTTCTTCTATGGACACTGATATAACGGTCCAGGCTCTCCTCACAACCGATCTGATGGTTGTTGTCTCTCCTCCTCTTGAGCTTCTGACACCTTCCAACTTGGAAGAGCTTTTTGGATGTTCGAAGGCTCAACCCTCGTTCCTCCTATGATCCCGGCTATCTTGGGTCTCACCTTTTCTCTTGAAAATGTTATATCATACGATATTTTCAATTCTCTTAGACCAATGATACCAAAATACCCCATTACTCAGCATATTTCCTAAGGGCTCATGACCATCCCTCTCACAACTGTTCAAGGTCTGGAGGTCATGATCCAACCAATACCGAGGTGTCCGCCGATCGATGGTTCACAATAATTGCAGGGCCCCAACGTGCATGCTCTTTATCAGAGAGATCAACCTCCCTAATATGGAAATTACTCGCCCAACTTGGTCAAAATAAAGTCGTTGATATTCCAGCCCGACGAGATCAATGACGTTGGTGAATTGCGGGCCGCGAACTAGCGCGTCTGCTACCTTCACCTTCACACTCCACAGTGATTCTTCGCCCTTGATCTTCGTTCATAGATCGAAATTCCACAATGATTGCAGTATTTAACCTCCTCAATATGGGAAGTTCTCACTCGACTCTAGACAATCCTAGTCATTGATTTCCCATTCTAGACGAGATCAACAACGTGGGTTGATTGCGGGCCATAAACTAGCATGTCTGCTAATTTCACCTTCACATTCCGCAATGATTCCCAAACATAGATTTAATCATGTGGATGGTGTTTGATTCATTAACCCCAATGAGTGTTTGAGTCTATATGATGACCAGGATGGCCTCTCCTCCCGTTAAACAACTCACTTACATCTTCGTTGTCAGATTCTTAAGTCATCAGTGGTTCGAGTAACTTGACTATCATACAATTTTGATATCTCATAGCTTCGAGCTCCAAGGTTATGAAACTTTCATGAGCTAACTCTTTTTTGTGTAGGGTTCCTAGAACCAGGTCACATGGGTCTTCAGATAGCTCTTGGGCTATAATACCTGCTCTTAGTCATGTTTTTGGTTAAGGGCTTAGGCTTGAGTTAAAAGTCCCATAGACTACTGGTCTGAAATGAACTCCTTCCTAACTCATGGATCTTTAAGATCTGATTCAGGGAAAGGTAAACTCATGAGGATAACAAATGGTAGTTATGCCAAGAGGCATGCTACGACTCTAGAACAGTGATGTAGTTCCCTAGAGAAAGAACCTCCAAGGATTGAACGAGAGAATAAGGAAAAATAAACAGAAGTATATGTTCTCAATGGATTGAATGTATACTCATACCTTAATAATTTAATACAGAAACGATTTATAGACCTATAAATACACACATGCAACCCTTATTTCCAATTCAAAGAACAAGGCATGAAAACACTTATCAGAACCATAAGGCGTGATGCGACTGCTGAAAGGGGTGCTCATTTCCACCCAACCATAGGCTCAGTCTCTCCCAATGGATTTATCACTGGCCACATCTGAGCTTAGACCATGATTCTTAAAGATTCAATCTCTTTCTTCTAGCTCAACATAAGTTAGGGATGAAGGTTACTCTTCTTATCCCATTTACATAAATAAATAGGGACAAAGGTTACTCTCCTTCTCTCGGCTCAATCTCTATTTTCTGTGATCAGAACTCACTCCAATTCAGTCCTCCCTCAGACCCGAGAGCTAAGAATCTCGTCTCTTCACTCTTCGCAGGTCTCCCTCCACACCCACCACGCTTCCTTTCTTTCCTTCCTCATCAATATTACATGTGGCTTGAATTCCTAGTTTGTGGTCAGGTCTGGAAGCCTTACGGATGGGTGGTCTTCCCCATCCCCTCATTAAATATTGAGTAGGTATTCCCATATACCAGCCTGACTGTAATTCATTCCTAGGTGAGAGGGTTGTTCATATCTGAGCAATTAAATCCAACAAGGTACTGGTTCGGTGTAGGTTAATGCAACCATTCTGGGTCCCCTCCACCACCTTTTCATAACATTCGTGGTCTCTTCTTAGAATGTCTCCCTTCCAGTAGTCATGCAACACGTATCCATTTTTTTTTATTAGAATAACATAATTTAAATTCGTCGACCTTTTATACAAAGTTCCATCAAATCAAACATTCACAGGTTTGAGTTTTCCATAGTTCCTTGGCCAATATAGTTATAATTACAAACTGGGGGAAACATGGTGTTACAATTCCATCCCCCTTAAAGGAACATCGTCCTCGATGTTCTATCTGTCAACCAAATATGTACATACATGAGTAAACAAAATTGGATATGCATGTCTTATGGCATCCTCCATTTCCCACGTAGCCTCATCTAGGACAAAATTTTTCCACTGCACCTTGACCTATGCAATGGTTCAGTTCTTAAGTGAGGTTTCCTTCCTATCTAGTATGCATTGAGGTTCTTGCAGGAATTATCCCTCTAGCTCCACCTGGATCATAGACTAGTCAATTGTGTGATTAGAATCATGTACATATTTCTTCAATAATGAGGCATGGAAAACATTATGTGCTTTTATTATGGGAGGAAGTTCTAGCCTATAGGCTACAGGTCCCACTCTATCTAAGACTTCAAAGGGTCCACAATACCAAGGTTCCAGTTTGGCACAAGATCCGATTCTTAGGAAACTGTACCTAGGTCTAACTCTGAGATAGACATGGTCTCTTGCCTTGAAATCTATGGGAGTTCTCTTTCTGTCAGCATAAATTTTCTATCTATCCTAAGAAATCTTCAAATTTCGCCTTATCTGGATCACTTATTGTTCCATTTATTTCAGCATGTCAGGTTTGATTGTAATTCTTTCCACTGGATTGCTCCAACTTATTGGAATCTTGCACTATCTACCATACAAGGATTCAAAATGGCTTATCTTCAAGGATTCTTGATAACCGTTGTTGTAGGAAAACTCTACCAATGGTAGGTAGTCTTCCCACTTCTTAGGTTGATGCATTACATGCATCCTTAGCATATCCTCTACTATTTGGTTCACTCTTTCTGTCTGTCTATCAATTTTAGGGTGATAGGTTATGCTGAACAACAATTTAGTCTCAAAACCAACCATTAGGGATTTCCAAAATCTTAAAGTAAATTTGGTGTCTCTGTTAGATACAATTTCCTTGGGCATGCCATGTAGTCTGAATATCTCCTTTAGGAAGATGTTGGAAATATCAATTTCTTTGCAAGTTGACTTGACAGGAAAAAAATTAGCAGAATTACTCAGTTTGTCCATCATGACCACAATAACATCATTTTTCTTGGTCAAATTTGGTAATCCGGTGATGAAATCCATGGAGATGGTTTCCCATTTCCATTCTAGGATTGGTAGGGGTTGTAACAATATTGCTATATGCGAGTGTTCTGCCTTAAATTGTTGGCATTCTAGGCACTTAGCTAGATAGTTAGATATGTCTTTATTCAATCCATGCCAATATAATTGTTTCATAGTGGTCGTGATCATTTTCTGATATCCTGGGTGACCAGTATATGGTCTCTTGTGTAGTTCATCCATTATGAACCTCTTCAATTCGTTATAGTTTGGAATATGCAATATGTTTCTATAAGTCAACAAACCTTCCTCGAGCATCTGGTAGCCTTCATAATTTAGCCTTGTAGGATCTTTCCTTAGGTATGAGGTCATGGTCTTGAATACTGTGTTTGTTTCTTGTGCATTCTTGATTGTTTCCCTGAAATATGTTTCACAGGTTATCTTCTCTTCTAGATGAATCATTATTATACTTTTGCTAAGGGCATCGGCCACCCTATTTTTCTTTCCTTTGATTTGTTTGATTTCGAAATCAAACTCACTAAGGAGAGCCATCCACCTAGCTTGCCTAGCATTGAGTTTCGGTTGATCAAACAGGTGCCTCAACCCACAATGGTCTGTCATAATAAAAAATATCCTACCTAGGAGGTAGTGCCTCCACATTTTTAAAGCATGTACTATGGAAGCTAGCTCTAAGTCATGGGTCACATAATTTATCTCATGCTCATTTAATTTCCTGGATGTGTAGAAAATTACATGTCCCTCTTGCATAAGGACTCCTCCGAGTCCTTCCTTACAGGCATATGTACACACAAGGAAATCATTATCGGGGTCTGCAATCTTCAACATGGGTGCATGGTTCAGGACGTATTTCAATTCCTGAAATATTTCTTCACATTTTGATGTCCAAGTGAATTTAACCCCCTTTTTATGAAGGGAAGTGATTGGAAAACCAATCTTAGAAAACCCTTTTATAAACCTTCTATAGTATCCTGCTAATCCCATGAAGGATCTGATATCAGATACATCCTTTGGGTTAGGCCATTCCATGATATATATGATATTGTCATGGGTCTACTACCACCCCCTAGAAATAACATGGCCTAAGTAATGGACGTGCTTATGGAAAAAGTCACACTTGCTAAATTTAGCGTAGAGATGATGATCTCTTAGTACTTGAAGTATGAGTATAAGATGTTATTTGTTATCCTCTCTATTCTTGGAGTATATTAGGATATCATCAATGAAAACCAATACAAATTTGTCGAAAAAAATTCTGAGTACATTATTCATCAAGCACATAAAAGTGGCGGGGGCATTGGTTAACCCAAATGGCACCACCACAAACTCATAGTGACCATACCTCGTCCTAAATGTTGTTTTGTGGATGTCTTCATCCTTAATCTGTACTTGATGGTATCTAGACATTAAATCGATCTTCGAGAAGATGGAAGCATCTCCCAATTGGTTTAACAAGTCATCGATTCTTGGTAAGGGGTACTTGTTCTTTATGGTTGTCTTATTGAGTTGTTTGTAATCTATGCACAGTCAAAGTGTGCCATCTTTATTTTTCACAAACAAGATGGGTGCTCCCCATGGAGATACACTGGGTCAGATGTATCCTTTTTCCATTATCTCCTTTAGCTGTAGCTTGAGCTCAACCATATATAGCATACTCATCCTATATGGCATTCTATATGCTGACACTGCTCCTGGTGCAAGTTCTATCTGGAAGTAAATATCCCTTCTCGGAGGTAGGCTTGGTACCTCTTTTGGGAACACATCCTTGTATTCTCTTAATATGGGGTGGTACTCTAGGTTTGGTTTGTCATCCTCAACATATTCCAACACCTGTATTGCATATAAGGGACACCTCTTTCTGTAATACTTTTTCATTTGAAGAGATGATATTTTTCTTACTGAGACAAGATTCTGAATCCCTTGGAGGGTTATATTTACCCCTTGTTTATTTAAACATTCTAAAGTTTTATGATAATAGTCCAACTTAGTTTTATAAGAAGCTGACCAATCCATACCAATCAACAAGTCATACGATCCCAGGGAAAGTATGTTAAGGGCCGCTCGGGTGGGAAATTTTCCCATGATGAATTGACAGGATGGTATGACCTATGACACTTTCCTTTTAGTACCAGTGGCTAGTCATACCAACCATGACTTAACATGTCTAACTTGTTGTATTTTACACTTATCAATAGTCTGAGGGGCCACATAACTCAAATTAGAACCAGGGACAATTAAAATAAAAACTAGATGTTTGGTGATCATACCTTCTAGCTCCACTACTGAATCTTGGTGGTCGGCTTGATTATTGTCCAAGGGTGCATATATTCATGGCATTCTCCTAGCCACATCATTGACGGTGGTAGATTCTTGGATATTGTAGAACCTCTTACTATTCTGTTGTTTGTGTGGACAGTCCCTCAACCGATCATCTTCTCCACAACCCCAACATTTTAAGGGTTCTTTCTTTAGGTTGTTCATCTTTCCTGGGATTGTCTTAAAAGGTTTATTCCCACTTTGAGAGGGGAATTTTTACTGATTCACACTTCTAGTAGGAAGTGTCATTCTAGAATCCTTTCCATAGTTCTTAAATATTGAGGATTTAAGCCCCTTCTTTTTGAATCATGAACTACTCCTCTTCTTCTAGTCCTTGTGAGGTCTTGTCTTATTCCCAAACTGTTCATAACAATACCTTGCCTTTCAGATGGTTTCTTCTAAGGTATTTGATTCGTCAAACTCAATTTTTTCCCAGTAGGTCTAAGGTAACCCACTAATGAATCACTGCATTTTTACCTTTTTATCTTTTATGTAGGGTACATATCTTAGTAGCTCAAGGAGTTTATTGACATATTCATCTATGGTGAGCTTCCCCAGCCCAATTTCATAGAATTCCTTATTTTTTCGATCCATGTATTTCTTTTATAGATACTTCTTCCTTAAGTATTTCTCGAACTGTTTCCATGACAAGTCCTTCTCATGGACTCCTTTCAGATTCCTAAGGTATTCCCACCAAATGGAAGCCTTTCCAATCAGGTTGAAGATGGATATTTGAGCCTTCGAGTTTTCAAAGTAGTCATGGACTCTGAACTACTTATTTAAACCAAGAAACCAAACTTTAGCCTCTTCTCCCTTCTTAATCTCTCCATAGAAAGAGGGTGGTTTGGATTTGTTGAACTCTTCAGGATCATGATTTTTGGAACACTTCTGCTTCTTTCCTTCCCTTTGAGAGTGTGAGCTCACT
>ML858803.1:60418-79408 GCA_009831015.1 Picea engelmannii | reverse complement strand
GTTAATGTATAAGGTATTTGAGACTTCTTACTTTATGGATGTCAGCCTCTTTTCCATCTCTTGTATACTGTGTTAGAACAACTCGGAATTGGAGGATCCAGTCGAGTTGTAGCTGTTATAGGATGATGTAGGTTGGATCACTGCAACAGTTACATTGTTTATAATCGGTTCTTGTTATTTTCGTAGCGTTGAACGACTTAGAATTGGAGGATCCAGTTGAGTCACTCTTCAGCTCCTTGAAGCTCCGGACCAAGAGGATCTTAGCTTCTGAGTTTTTCATCCTCAAGCTTCCGAAGGCTTGTCGCCCGAGGCAGTCTTGCTCGCCCTTCTCACAAGTCTTCCCTCTGTCACCCTTTAATCCATTTACTGACAGAAGTTGGATCAAGACCTCCCTTGCTGCATACATACTAGGCCCGGTCTCCTAAGTCAAAGTTTTATCTTCTTGAGTCTTTACCCATTTGATCACCCCATTTATTAAACTGTGACATAAAAACTGATGGGCGCCGGGCTCTGCTCCTGCAAGCAATCCAGAAGTGACTTCTGACGCTAACATTTTTGGCGCCATTGTCGGGGACTAAGTTGAAAATTTTCCCCGAGATTGAACGACATTGAGCCTCTGATTCTGAAGGTGCATCGGGTATCAGAGCCTTTGAAGATTGCTACTGTGCACCTAGTGACTCCATCATGACGACTCCACTGTGGCGAACCTGCTGTATTAATTGTGGCTTTCAGAGGCAGGCACACGCGGTCTCATCCACAGCTGCCTCTAGCGACACCTGAAACTGATCCAAAGGTGGTTCTCAGAAAAGGAAAGGCCTCTGAAGAAGAAGCTTCCATCGCCGAACAAGGTAATCTGCCATCTCCTTTTGTAAGAACTCCATTTTCTCCTCCTCAGATTCTTGACCGTCCTCCTTCCGAGGTGTCTCGTTTCCTGAATTTTCGGAGTGTTCCTGCTGAGTTTTCCCCTCCTGGTCTGGGATGGGAGGGAGAAACCCTTGTCACTCCCCTCTCCTCCGAAGTTATACCCTGGCGTAGACCCAAGACCGCGGAAGATTTCCCCACGCCTAGTTTTACCGCTCATGTGCAAAGAGGAGCACCTGCTTACTTGAGCTCGTTAGCCTTCTCCTTAAATCCCCTTTTGTTTCCCACTCCACTTCGAGACTCATTCCCAATAGCCCCTTCACGAACTCCTTCTCCTCCACCTAATATTCCTATGGCTGGTGCTAATCCCCCTCTGAATAGAATGGACGCCATAGTCACTGCCAGATATGCTCCCTTAATCCTACCCCATCCTATGAATCCTCTCCATGCTGGAGACTACTTGAAGTATATGCCCAAGTTTACTGGGGAAGGAGACATAACTGCGGAAGAGCACCTGGCTGCTTTCTACAGTTATGTAGACAACCTCAACATTGAAAATGAAGATGTCTGGATGAGAGTCTTCGTCCAGAGCCTGGATGGCGAGGTGAGGAAATGGTTTAGAGGATTGGCCCCCGGATCTATTGCTGGGATCGAAGCCCTGGATAGTGCTTTCCTGAGGCAGTGGGGCGATAGGAAAGATTTCATGTATTACATGACAGAGTTCGGGTCCTTGAAGAAAATGGAAGGAGAATCTGTCTCTGACTTCTCCAAAAGATTTAATAAGATGTATAATAAAATTCCCGCCGAAATAAAACCCTCAGAAGCCTCGGCCAAAATTTCCTATGCTAGTGCGTTTGGCCCCGATTTCTGTCTTTTGTTGAGGGAAAGAAGAGCCACCTCCTTAGCTCAAATGCAAGATGCGGCCATAGAAGTGGAATCCAATGTATTAGCAGCTGACAGACTGAGGAACAAGGCCGACGCAGATAGAAGAAAGGGAAGGTCGGAAACCTCAACTTCCAGACCATCGGTGCCCCACCCTCAAGTGGATGAACTGACCAGGATGGTGAAGTCTCTGTCTGCAGAGATGGAGATAATGAAAGTGGAAGGGAGGCAAGCATACAAGGGCCCCCAAAACGCCGAAAACAAAGGGGGTTTTGGAAGGTCAAACAATATTACTCCCCCGACTGTGCAAAGAGAAAGGGGAAGAGACAGAGAAGACCATAAAATTCAGGCCCCTTTTCAAAACAATTTTGGTGGTCGAAGGGGAAGAAGGGGAAGCAGATGAGCTGGATCCTGAAATCCATTGCTTCAGGGACACTCCTCCTTTTCCCCATCTCACTCAATCAGCATATGAGGAGTCTCTCATGGATAGCCAACTAAATGAAACGAGCAAGGGAAACAAGACTAGTGGCGGCCAAGGCAGGTATGATCTGCGTTCCAAGAAAAGGCCAGTAACACCCGATGATCCTGAGCAGTCCACTAGAATAGAGAAACCTGCTAATGAAGTAGCGGACAATCACAAAGGTAAGAAGCACCAACCCCTCTCTCCCGTAGTCCAGAGTCATGTTCCTGAAATAAGAGAAATCCCAAAGCTCTCATCTTCTTTTAATTTCGAGCATGAAATTCAAAAAATTAGAATCCCCGTGCCCCTGACAGAATTGATTAAACATGAAGGGTTCAAGAAACGCTTCTCTAAGCTTTTACAGTCTGAGATCTCGTGCCTTCCCATAGACTCTATTAATTTGCAAGATGAAAAGCCTGCAGTTATTCTAGGTCCTATGGTAGAAGATAGGAATGTCTCATCCCCTCCCTTTTACACTTCCTTGAACATACATGACAAGGTACTGCACAACTGCTTGATGGATTCAAGGGATTCTCACAACCTCATGCCGAAGACTGTCATGGAAGAGTTAGGGCTAGAAGTCACCCGAGCCTATCACGACCTTTATTCCTTTGACTCCAGAAAGGTTCAGTGTCTAGGAGTTATCAAAGACCTGGTTGTGACCTTGTTTCAGTTGCCCATGAAAAGTGTGGTCATGGATATTGTAATGGCCGATGTCCCCCCCAAGTTCGATATGTTGTTATCAAGATCTTGGATAAAGAGACTGGGGGGAAACTTGCAGATGGACCTCACATATGCTACTATCCCAGTGTTTGGAGGAGAGCATAGAAGACTATACGGGGAAGCCCAACTGGCCTATATAATCAGTGATGAGGCCAACCCTACCAACCATCCCATTTTCGCCTTAGACAATGATTTAGGTTCCAATGTGCTACAATTCACCAAGGCTCCCGAACCTCCTCTTAAACTCAGAAGGCAGCCCACCATTTCCCCTAAATTTCCTCCCTCCATCACCCTCGTCTGGAAAATGTTCTTTGATGGAGCCTCTTCCAGGGAAGGTGCTGGAGCTGGAGTGGTTTTTGTGTCACTTGCTCGAGAAGCCATATCTCTATCATACAAGCTAGAATTTGAAGCTACCAACAATGTGGCAGAGTATGAAGCTCTCGTCCTGGGGTTAAGAGCCGCAAGGGAAATGGGAATTCAGGAGGTAGCAGTGTTCGATGATGCAGAGTTGGTGGTCCAACAAATTAGAAACGCTTATCAGGCTAAGCACCCTCGACTCAGAAGTTACAGAAACGAGGTATGGGACCTAATTGACAGTTTCTTCTTAGCATTTAACATTTCTTTCATCCCAAGAGAGGAGAACACAATGGTAGATCCCTTGGCTACATCAGCAAGTAATTTCAAAATACCCTTGCCACCCAAATTCAGATATGATGTGGAAGTAAAATACAGGCCCTCCATTCCTGACAACGTCAAACATTGGAAGGTTTTCGAGGATGATCTCGAGATCAAGAAATTCTTGGAAACTGTTGAAGAGTTTTCAGAGATGCATATCGACCAAGACTCCGTCTCTAAAGAAGAGCTTGATGGGGGTAATTTTCTGAATAAGATTGCAGAGCGTAACATTGTGCAGCTACCCAACAACCATATTCCAAGAGGACTGGTTCCTTTGGAAAGGATTTTTGATAGAAACGATGTGTCATTAAAAGGGGAGACCATGGAGGATGACACTGGTACTATTCAGTGAAACATTGGGACCGAGAACGAGCCCAAGTTTATCAAATTGTCAAGAAGTCTGATAGAGGAGCAGAGGTCCGAATACACTGGACTTTTGAGGGAATTTGTTGACGTGTTTGCCTGGACATACAAGGACCTCAAAACATATGACACTTATGTCATCGAGCATAAAATCCCATTAAAAGAGGAGGCAAATCCATTTAGGCAGAAGCTGAGACAGATCAACCCTATGTTGCTGCCTATCATGGAGAGGGAAGTCAAGAAGCTACTTCAAGCTCAGATCATTGTACCGCTGAGGTATTCAAAGTGGGTGGCCAACTTGGTGCCAGTAAGGAAAAAGAGTGGAGAGATCTAGCTTTGTGTAGACTTCAAAAACCTGAACAAGAGCTCACGAAAGGATAACTACCCCTTACCAAAGATGGAACATATACTGCAGAGGGTAACATGAGCTTCTAGGATGTCCATGATTGATGGTTTCTCTGGCTACAATCAGGTCTATGTTGTGCCTGAGGACAGGGAAAAGATGGCATTTACCACTCCATGGGGCACATTCATGTACGCCAAGATGCTGTTTGGATTAATGAATGCATGGGCCACATTTCAGCGTGCCATGGACATAGCTTTCATTAGTGAAAAGGATAAATTTGTGGTCATCTATCTGGATGACATCACAGTGTTTTCAAAGTCGAATAAAGAACACTGTCGTCATCTCAGGAAAGTTTTCCTGAAATGCAGGAGTTTTGGCATTTCATTAAACCCCAAGAAATCTATGTTCGCCATGCAGGAGGGAAAATTACTAGGCCACATAGTATCAGCGGAAGGAGTCGGGATTGACCCTAGCAGAGTTGAGGCAATACAAGCCTTATCAATCCCGAGGTCCAAGAAGGAGGTCCAATCCTTCCTTGGCAAGATTAATTTCCTAAGGAGGTTTGTGCCTAACTTTGTCGAGGAGGTAAATCTTATAACAACCATGCTAAGGAAAGGAAATGAAGTGAGGTGGACTTCTGAATCACGACATTCCTTTGAGAAAATAAAGAAGGCCCTGACTGAAGCCCTCGTGCTTATTAGTCCCGACTACTCAAAGGATTTCCTTATTTTCTCATTTGCCTCACCTGACACGGTGGCTGTTGTTTTACTACAGACAAATAAGGTCGGACTTGAGCAACCTATCGCCTATTTCAGCCGAGCATTGAGGGATGTCGAAGTTGGGTATAACACTATGGAGAAGCAGGCCTATGCCCTGGTAAAGGCTCTCAAGGAATTCAGAATCTATGTCCTGCAGTAAAAAATCATCGCTTACATCCCCTCGACTGCTGTTAAAGACATTCTTATCCAGCCTGACATAGATGGGAGAAGGAGTAAGTGGATAGCCAGGATTCTAGAGTTTGACCTGGAAATAAAGCCTACTAAATTGATCAAAGGTCGGGGCCTAGCCAAGCTGTTGGTTGAAGCCAATTGCCAAGATTCGGGGATAAGTTTCATCAACGAATGCTCAGGAATCCAGCAGGGTCGACTGTCTGAAAGAGACCCTCAAAGGGAGCCCCCATTGGCCCGGTGTCCTTGGTATAAGGATGTCATATACTTCCTGCAGGAGTGGCGGCCTCCAGATGGCCTGCCGAGAAACAAAGCAAGAGCTCTGAAGTTCAAGGCAGTCAGATATTTCCTTATTGATCAAATCTTATATTGGAAAGACCCCCTGGGAGTACTGTTAAAATGCATGGATCGACAAGAGGTCGAAAGGATCATGTTTGAATTTCACAGCGGCCTATGTGGAGGGCACCACTTCTGGAAGGCCACAGCCCACAAAATCCTCAGGGTTGGATACCACTGGCCCACCTTGTTCATTGATGTCCATAGAAGAGTTAGAGCCTGTATTACATGACAGAGATTTTCAGGAAAGCAGCAACTCAAGTCTCTGCCTTTACAGCCTGTGGTTGTTTCGGGAACCTTCCAGCAATGGGGCCTAGATTTTATTGGAGAAATCCACCCTGCTTCCAGTGGGAAACACAGATGGATCCTGACTGCCACAGACTTTTTTACCAAATGGATTGAAGCTATCCCCACCAGGAGTGCTTCCCACAAGGTAATTATTGGATTCCTGGAAGACCTCATCACAAGATTCGGTTGCCCAAGGAAGATCGTTACAGATAATGCAACCTCATTCAAGGCTGAACCGCTGGTTAAGTTCTGTGAGCAATTCAGAATCAAGTTGATTCACTCCACTCCGTACTATCCCCAGGGAAATGGTTTAGCATAATCCTCCAATAAAAGTCTCATAAGGATCATCAAAAGATTATTGGAGGACAACAAAAAGGATTGGAATTCAAAGCTGAAATTCGCTCTATGGGCTGATCGGGTGACTACAAAGAGATCTATAGGCATCTCCCCTTTCCAGTTAGTATACGGAGCAGAAGCTGTCTTCCCTTCTCAGCTGGCCATTCCCGTAGCGAAATTCTTCCAGGATTATCAAGAAGAACCTAATGACATGGTCAGAAGGATTCACCAACTGGTAGAAGTCTAGCAGGTCAGAGAGCAGGTGATGATCAGAGTTCAGGACCACTAACAAAGGATCAAGCAGGTTTTTGATAAGAAAGCCAAGAAGGAGGAGTTCCAGGTAGGAGACCTGGTACTGAAATGGGATGCTCCTAAATAAGACAAGGGAAAGCACGGAAAATTTGAAGCCCTATGGATAGGGCCCTTCAAAATCTCAGAGGTTTTCTCGAATAACACATATCGGCTACAAGATTTGGAGGGTGAAGAAGTTTTCAGCATCCCAGTAAATGGGCATTTTCTTAAAAAGTGTTTTGTTTTAGCCTTCCGTGGCTCCTATGTTTTGTAAATATTGTCTTTTCTGTTCTTCGTTTTTACTTTGTTTCGGCTTAGTAAATGACTCCATAGCCCAAAAGCAAGGCACTAGAACTGCAAAATGAGTCCTTAGAGCATCACAGGGATGACTCTATCCCCCATGGAGCCTAATGTTAGTAACATTTTTCGTCCGAGGCACAAGAGTATTCAGGATTGCAAATGGCGCGAGGAGCGCTGGGCGCAGCTCACAGAAGAAATCTATTTCGGGCTTAAATCAAGCGAGCGGGCACTTCATTCTTCTCCAGTAAGAATTCATCGACAGAGTAGAGCAGCGGTTGATGGGTTTTTGCAGCTAACCGAGTCGCGCTAAGTATGGCGCAAAAGGGTTTTCAAGGGGCGTAAATCGCGATCAGTACAAGCACAGTAGTTATTTCTCAAACTCGGGGTTCGTAAGTTCGGAGGGTGGACTATGTCTTTTAGTTGCATGAGATTGCGAGTTACGAAAAGTGCCCAGAGGGGGTCAACCTTCGTTGACCATCGCGTCTCGGGACTTCGCGAGGGGAGAATACCAAAGTTCAATACTCCAGCTCGCGAAGCCGCAAGTTGCGAGAGGCATTAGTACTTGGGCTCTAGTCGATGGTTACATGCAGAGAGTGCTGACCAGAAAGGAGGCCCGACCCGTATCGCCATCTCGAGGATCGAGAGTTTAGAAAAGGGAGTCGAGGGTCTTTGACCCACAAACTCGCGAATCACGAAAGGGAAAGAACTTTTAAAGTTGGGTCCACAGTATCAAGGGGCAGTCTCAGCCGTCCATTTGAAGCGGACACCTGGCGCGCGATTAGGCTCCCCACCTTTTCGCCCATCGCGGTTTCGAAGCGCAAAAAACAGCTCCATCATATCCCGATACGTGAAGTAGCGAGAGCATTCAGGACCTAGGGCCCACAACAGTGTCGGGTGAGTTTAGGACCGTCAGATTTGAAGGATGCGTGGCGCTCAATTGAGCCATCTCGGTGTTTCGCCCATCGCAACTATGATAAGCAAGGATCATCTCCTTCCCATTCGCGAACGCCAAAAGCGCCTTGGGAATAAGCACGTGGTCACAACCCGCAGTCACTTGGGGAAGAAAGGAGTTGTGTAAAGAAGGCCAAAAGTGTCAAGTTCAGTTACAGAAGGGATCATCGTGATCTCTAGGCGTCATCGGATCCGATCTCAATATTGTTTCTCGCTCGGAGTAAATGAAGGCAAGGAGAGGTGGTTGAAACCTCTCCTCAGTCATTAAGTGCGAAGGATGGAGGGCCTGGTGAGCGATCTACTCGAGAGGGTCCTGTGTACCCATTTTTCCAGAGAAGCCATGCCAAAGTCCTCGACTAGATAGAGAAGTCTGCGCACGCTAGCCTGGCACTTAATGGCTCAGCTACCCTCCCCCTACAGGAGTCATGCACAGTTAAGGTGGCGTCTGACAGGGATTATCCGTCCGAATTCGGCTGAAGGGACACCACGCTTTGGATGGATGAACATGCCTCTGTTAGGTGATTTTTTCTGAGTATATAGACTCAGTCTTGGTATTTTGTGAGGTATCGATGGTTGAGCAAGGCTCCCGATTGTAAAGTTTTGATGAAGCGCTAGTCGCTCTGGTTAATGTATAAGGCATTTGAGACTTCTTACTTTATGGATGTCAGCCTCTTTTCCATCTCTTGTATACTGTGTTAGAACAACTCGGAATTGGAGGATCCAGTCGAGTTGTAGTTGTTATAGGATGATGTAGGTTGGATCACTGCAACAATTACATTGTTTCTAATCGGTTCCTGTTATTTTCGTAGCGCTAAACGACTTAGAATTGGACGATCCAGTTGAGTCACTCTTCAGCTCCTTGAAGCTCCGGACCAAGAGGATCTTGGCTTCTGAGTTTTTCATCCTCAAGCTTCTGAAGGCTTGTCGCCCGAGGCAGTCTTGCTCACCCTTCTCACAAGTCTTCCCTCTGTCACCCTTTAATCCATTTACTGACAGAAGTTGGATCAAGACCTCCCTTGCTGCATACATACCAGGCCCGGTCTCCTGAGTCAAAGTTTTATCTTCTTGAGTCTTTACCCATTTGATCACCCCATTTATTAAACCGTGACATAAAAATTGATGGGCGTCGGGCTCTGCTCCTACAAGCAATCCAGGAGTGACTTCTGACGCTAACATGTGGCACCTCAGCATGACTATTATCAGGAGTCACACTACTTGACAGGACAACTGAGAGTCAGTGAATATATGATCATGGCAACCACCGGGTGCATTGATGACATGCATGCATTGATGGTTGATTGTTGCTGGAGGGCATCAATGGCACATGATAGTTCATATGAGGCATTTTCCATAGATGACTTTCATACTCTCTTATAGAGAATGTCTGTGATGAGGTTTGACTTCCAACAGTTGTTGACAAACAGGGACTACCTACTGGGGATTGGCGAGATGTATCACAAAGCCTTGAGGGAGTAGGAGTTGGAGGTGGATCGACTTACTCAGAAGTTAGAGAGCACTCGAGGATTCTTGAGAGGCACACAAACAACCCTTCAAGAATCAAAGTCCAGATCATAGGATCTCCTCGAGGAGATTCGTTAGAGATCCACTTCACCTATCTTGGTGGACACCCAGATACATCATTCAGTCAAATCATTGGAGGATGTTGGTGGTCTGGCAGAGGAGTACCAGTTGATGGAGGAGCCTGATGTGTGCACAAGATCACTGATGAGTATGGAGAGTTACGGTCCGGGGGCGCATGAGAGGATCTTTGAGACAATCAAGCACTCACCTACACATGGGGGCTCCAGAGCCAGGGGCAATTTTGATGATACTTCCATTTGTGTTCCGAGAGGGATTGACCTTCATGTAGAGGTTGATCTAGTAGTACACCCAGGATCCATGATGTTGCAGGGGTATACAGGGGACTACCTGAGTATGCAGGAGCATACAGTGGTGAGTGATGACTCACAGAGACATCTAGAGGTTTACAGTGAGATCCATAGGGGTGTATTGATGTGCAGGGAGGAGACACACTTCAGGGAGCATGTAGATGCCTCTCCTTTGCAGAAACCCATAGATATGAGAGATCACCTTCGCAGTATCAGTAGTTGCATGGGAGATGAGACATGGAGAATGGTTAGGCCGAAACCACTAGACATGAGTGCCTTTACGACATACAACAGGACAGAGGTGGGCCGTGATGGGAAAACAATTGAGGCTTTGCGTGTGATGATGAGCATCATAGGCCAGATGATAACAGATAGCTTAGAGGTCGACATAGATACAAATACTCATGAGGATGAGCATGGGGGACTTTCGACAGTGATCAGTCTGACACAGGAGCAGCCATCGAAGACTGGAAGTGATAAACTTCCAAGTTTGCCATGGGATCCAAGAGTTCATTTTGTTAGCAGGATGTTCCACTACTTGATGACCCAGGTTGCACCAGAGAGCCACATACTCCACCTTGGGTTGGGTTGGAGTGGGCCTACATGGACTTACCCTATGGAGAGAGGCAGTTTCTCTATCTTGATCATTATGATCGGGCATGGAGATGGTTGGATAGGTACTTCTTCTACAAAGGTGTCTTTACAAATACAGTTTCTAGACAACAGGTTCGGTGGTCACAGGTATTTCATCTCAAGGATCCAGGAGAGGAGGGTCTAGTATGTATGCAGGGGGCAAACAGTCGTGGTCAGAGTAGTGCAAGGCCAGCATGGTGATCTTCGACAAAGATTTGCGTGGGACCCAGGGATTTTCGAGTTGGGCATTTCACTGACTGACAGAGGCGAGTGGACCTTTGCAGGGGGAAGTTGTTCTAACTTTCCGTTGAGCTTCAGTGTTGAGAGGAGCGCATCGCTTGCGGGTGTCTCGCAGAGGTCTTGTAGCACCTCATTATGGCATCAACATGTGCAGTTGATGGAGGTCGTATGGATCTTGGTAGAGACTTGGAGGATGGATTCATTCTGAGACAAGGCCATGTGTCATATGCAGGAGACTCCCGGAGTTGGTATATTTCAGGGTTATGCAGTTCATGACTTGACATGGGACCCAGGGGGAAGAGTGTATGAGTGTTCATCTTTGGATGGGTTCTCCTATGTATCCCACAGGTGGACATGGGATCCTGGTATTTTATTTGAGGGGATTTGGTTATTGCTTGAGGACAAACAATTTTCTAGCAGGGAGGATTGTAATGTCCCCACTTTGGGACATCATCATAGTGCAGAGGCTTATGATGACTAGAGTAGCCAGATGGATGTTATAGCGAGTACATGGGTTATTGAGAGGCATTGCGGGGTCCAACTTGCATTACTCATCCTATTTCATCATTATGAGCCATTCCACACAGATCAGCTTTGGTTTCGTGGCATTTCAACGATTTCCAGGGTTTTGAGTATTTTTTGTTATAAGTCAATTAAATTCACTAAAGAGGTCATTTTGGGCACTATACTTGGAGGAACCTCTCAGTGTAATAGCTCATTGGAATTGGGAGGAACAACATTATAGGATAAAATGATGAGAAGTGACTTTCAGTGGCCAGGGAAGCCACAAGGAGAGATAAGGTGTTTTTAAGAGGTAAAAAGGTTAATTAATTAATTAATTAAATATTAATTAATTAATTAAATATTAATAAAATGAAAGTCACTTTGGAGGGACAAGGTGAGAAAAAAGTATAAAGGAAAGGCAAGGGCCTCTACTCAATTCATTCATGTATGTTTATCTTTTGGATATCTGGCTTCTAGCTGGAGGGCCCATCTCTTGGGGATTTTGAGGGTTTTGACTTAACAAACCCTAGAGGACGATTCAGTGGTGAAAGATTCCACCTAGCTTGTCCCAAGCTTGGTCTCGGAGATGCAATACTCTCCCACACCATTCTAGTTCGGATCTACTCAGTGCAGGAGGGCATTCCGGAGGAGTTTCATGTGCCATTTGATTCATTGAATGCATTGGATGAATTGGAGAGAAGGAGGGCAATTTTGAGATTCCGATCTACTCAGTTTGGAGGGGCTATACTTCAGATCTGATCCTGAGACTTCACCCAGTGACTTGCAGTGTCCCGATCTACCTTTATAGTGAGTTTCAGAGCATTTTGAGGCCTCCTTCATCGGGGCCAAAATTATAGGGTTTGACAGTTTTAGGAGGATGCAACTCCATTGGGGGATTCAACATTTGGAGGAGTTTCCCTTGGTATTTCAATCTGATATTTCAGGAGGGGATTCTACTCATCTCGATTTGCAGTTCGACATATTTAACGAAGTATTTGGAGGTCTCCTTCATCAGGGTCGAAATTGTAGGTTTTGGCAGTTTTAGGATCAAGACGCAGCTCCATTGGGGGATTCAACATTTGGAGGAGTTTCCCTTGGTATTTCGATCTGAGATTTCAGGAGGGGATTCTACTCATCCCGATATACTGTTTGACATATTCAGTGGAGTATTTGGAGGTCTCCTTCATCAGGGCCGAAATTGTAGGGTTTGGCAGTTTTCAGGAGGACACAACTCATTGGAGGATTCAACATTTGGAGGAGTTTTCCTTGGTATTTCGGTTTGAGATTTCAGAAGGGGATTCTACTCATCCCGATCTACTGTTCGACATCTTCACGTAGAATTTGGAGGTCTTTGACAGTAGGGCCGAATTATTGAGGGTTTCAGTCTTATACTAGAGCGTGGCATCTTCCAGCTTGGGGTTTGGCACTCATATGACCTAGATCTACTCTTGCATCGGTCTTCATTGGATATTCGGCCTTTGGAGGCTTGTCGTCTTCTATTGGAGCATTTTGTAGCAGCTCCTATCTTCTAGCCATATGATGTGCATTCCAGAGCGGCATCTTCATTGTAGCACGTTCTTTTATTATTATGAACAAAATAAGATCTGTTGTGTTTTGACTTGTCTATCATATTGCATATGGTTGAGGTATGTTCCATGATTGTATCTTCTTTTTTTATTGTTGCAACACACATATAAATCATCAACTAAAACCCTAAGGCCGAAATCAAGAGGCCATCCTGCAAGTAAACACATGTAAACAAGTAGATCAACAAAGTGTTTGACGGGATGCCACAACCAGAAAAGTTTTAAAAGACACCCAAAACCGTGATGTTCCTTGCATCTTGGCTTGGGAACATTACATGCACCCTCAAAGCTAGATCACTCCTTATGGCATCTACCTAAGGTATGACCAGTAGAGAGTACCACAATATCCTTGTAAGTTAGGCCCGTGTGACCAAACCCATCCCTCAAATGATCAAACCTTTTAGTGGCATCAAGAAATTGACCCTCCTTTGGAAGCTCGGGTTTATCTGGTCTTCTTGTATGGAAAGGAACGTTTAGCCCTCTTGTAATTTTAATGAGCACAACACAAGCAAGTTGATAGAAATCATTGTATGAAATCGTAGGAAAGTACTCCTAGATGGGTTCCAACAGCCCGATGGAATTGTCGAGATCATTATTTGCATTGTGTGCAAGCTCATCCAAATTCCTGAAGGTTTTGAAAGGGCCTCCCATATTGCTCTTCACATAATAAATTCCAGCCTAATGCCATGTGAGATGGAGCATGATCATAGCGTATTTCTTCTCTGCAATGAGACATCGCAACTTCCTCTTGCATTTCTCCATGGATTTATGGTATTCTTTGCTTATCGTAGGATATCACTTGCACATCTTAACCTCTTTACAAGATCCCAATGCAATTTGAACTTGACCTGCTATGATTTGAACTCCTTTAACTCCAAATTACTACACAACAGATCAAAACATCTTTCCATAAATTATGTTGCAGATTGATCCTCACACATACAATAAGCACAAGGCTTGCATACTCTCCTACATGCATGGATGACATCCACTAATGCAATGTTGATCCCATAAAATAATGGACAAACAAACAAACCAGGGACACCCAAATTCATAACGCTACAAATTAATAATAGTAGAATGTTATAGACAAACTTTAACGACACTTGCAACAAATAATCTACTCTCACCTACACTAATTATATTCCTACAATATATGTGCTACCCATAGGATTTCATTTCTTTGGGCCCTCCCACTAGGGAGTCAAGCCTAGTCCCGCTCTCATACCATGTAAGGAAATGGGAGAGTAGACATTGTTTCTACGCACCAAAATATTGTTTTGAATGTTCTCTTCAACAAATAATTGTACACTTGTAAATACATAAAGTTTTGGCTTAAGATAGACATGTTATCTTAGCACACTAACAATATGTTGAGAGAATATCTCAACACCACACCATAATAAGAGACAACTAGTTGGAGAGAACCTCTCATATCCAACTAGATCTAACCCTTCTAAAAAATCAAACTATTGATGTAGAGACAAGCTCTACCTCACATTGACCAATGATAATAACAATCACAACCTTTAATATGATCACACATAAGACTAGTAGGAGTTACTCATTCCAAAAAATCTTGTATCAAAAGGACCCCCTTCTCTACAATAACTCTCACATAAAATTGGCAAAAAATTCAAGAAGGATAACAACACCATGACCGAAGTTGCATACATGGTGAAACAATATCTTCAATGGTTTTTCCCAATTCTAAATCAATCTAAATCCTAGAAAAATCACTCAAAACTTGAGATTGATAAAAAAATTTAACTTTTTATGTTGTCAAAAAACACTAGCTACACAATTAGACAACACCTTAACCACACACTACCTTAATCTCCTCACAAGAACAATAGTTCAATGTTTTACCATTAAAGAACAAATTCATTGCGATCAACATTTCATGCACTTCACAAAGTTTTGTCGATGTTTAATAGAAAATCCTTGATTTTCTCCAAATTACTTTATGTTAGATTCACAAATAAAAAATCAAATTCCCCTCTAGAACACATCATAAAGTTATATTGCTTGAACATATATTGCATAGTTTCCTTACATAAATGTCTAATAGAGGTTCAAGATTTTCTCCAAGTTCATAGCTCGAGTGGTTGGGTAGCATGTTTTCTATCCTCACCACTCGGGTTCAATTCCCTCAAAGTGGAAATGTTGGCCCATTGTGATAAGGCTAGAAGGGTAGATGACCCCAGGGATAGAGGTCCACTACGATGGGCTTTGGGACACCTCGACCCTTGCTAAGTCACAAGTTATCAGTATATCTGACTTGCAGACTATTGAATATATTCTTGAATTATAATGGCAGCCAATAGGCTTGATCTCGGGCCTAGCCTAAATCAAACCTACCAATTACCAATTCCCATGGTTAAAAAAAAAAATATTTTCTCCAAATTACCTTATGTTAGACTCACTTTTATGATATTGACTTTTACCAATTTACCTTTTTTTTTTTCATTTCTAAGGAGAAACCCATAATCTCCAACAATCATACTTATCAATTTCAAGCTTCCCTTGCATTTTTACCCTTAATTACTCTTAAAGCACTTACAGAGTGAGGGATCGCCCCCATACTTTGCAAGACAATCTCTACTTTAACTAAGCAAATTGCCTTTAATTAAAATAAAACTCCCTATCACCTATAAAACTCCACTGGTGAGGTAGCTGGAGCTAGCCTATTTTACAACATTCGAGCTTGCTGAAGTAGTTTAGCCTCTTGCTCAGGAGGTGAAAGGCCCCTTTACCTTTACCTTATCTATGTTGATCTATTTCTATGATGTTATTTATTTCTCTTTAATATCTTAAAGAGAATAAGTTTTTGTTGTTTGTGAGGTAGGCCCCTTATTCATAAACAAAGCAAGTCTCTTTTTCATTTCAAACACTTTATTGTTATGTTTAATCTACACTCTATTATTAGGTTTAATTTGTACTTTGATCACTTTCATCGATTTTAATATAAAAAAGTTTTCAAAATTTATTATATTTTCCCTAAATCTTTTTGGATTGAAGTTGTATCATTGTTTATGAGTTTTCAAAGTGTTTCGATTATTATTTATCAATAAAAATGAATGAAGAATAAATAAGGCATGGAAACAAAGGAGAGGATAAAAATAAGAGCAGTTTGATTATATGTTAATGTGATAATGTAGGTTTAAGATTCATGAAGTTTTAAGTTTATTTTCTTTGTTTAAATTGTTAGGGCTTTTTTCCCTATTGAGAAATCAGTTTCATTGTTATTCAATATTGAATCAAAGGAAACTTTCCAAAATACAGATAAGTTTGTATATGGTTTGTGAGAGTCCAAAAAGCACTATGTCCATACTATTTTGTTACATACCACATAATTATAAGTCTCTAATATTATCCTCACTGATAATAAACCTTACAAAAGATGAAATTTTCAGAAATTTACAAAACTGTGACAATGTTCTTGACCAAAACAAAAGAAACCCATTGTCCTTAGACTTAGAAGATATAAAATTGACAATAGCTGATTAGAGAATCCTTGTAGATCTCCTTGAAATGGAGCCACCCATGCTGCTTCTCGAGTGCTAGTTTTGAAAGGGAGTCTTCCATTGAATTGAACTGTCTATGGACATGTAGACCCTTCAGCCATTTGAATTGAAGTTTTAGTTCTTGAGTCTTCACCTCCCATGGCCTTAAGTTGAGTGCTTCCAACTAAGACTTCCCATCTAGCCAGTCTATGACAACCCTCGAGTTACTAGCCACCATTAAATCTTGAATGTGGCATCCATTTGCAATAGAGAGGAGGCCTCATAATCCAAGAAGTTTTGCCTTAGTATTAGTGCCAACACTAGCAACAAAATGTGCTTTGAAGAAATGTTGGGTGTTGAAATTCAATACAATTCCTACACCACAAATGCCTCTTTCTGCAACACCATAAAAAAACCCAATAGGATTATTATCAAAATAAATTGGGTTCAAAATGAAATCAAAGCATTCACCTTTGTTTGGGGTAGGAAAATTCTTGATAGCCAACACTATTCTTGAGCTGGTGGCTACATCATTCCTAGCCCAATCCTCAAACAATATTTTGTTCCTATAATGTCAAATTCCCCAGAGCACAAGAAATGGAACTATCCTGTGTCTAGGAGATCAAATAAACCAATTGTGAATATTTCCTTCTAAAGTAGGCCTACTCCAAGATCCCTCTAATTTTAGTTGTTTACAGACATATGCCCAGATAAACTGTGAAAGTGAACACTGAACAAACAAATGCATTGTAGACTCTTCTTTGTTCAAACAAAGAGTGCAAACTGAGGGCCCTATACCCCCCTTGTGCTTGTAATTTACCCCAGTGAGGATTGTTCCTTTAAGCAGAGCCACATAAAGAGAATTATATTGTATGGAAGCTTGAATTTCCACCATGCCTGGTACCACCAAACTGGATCCTCCACCATATCCTGAGTTGTAAGAGCATCATAAGCTAATTTGGTAGTCATTGTTCCCAATGAATTATTCCATGACCATACTTTCCTCTCTCATAATTAAAATGATGATCTGCTTAATAGAGTAGTAGAGATCTTTGGGATCTTTGTTTCTCCTTTGGATCAAGGGATGAAATACCTTGGCTTTTTTCTGAAGCCAAATGACTATAGAGTAAACAATTGGCATTGGTTATTATTAATAACATCAGTCAAATATTCTCCAGATTCCTCTGGAAAGGTGCTAAAAAACCCACTGGGTTTCATTTAGCCAACTGGGATTCGATTACAAGGCCAAAGGCTTTGGGAGGATGGGGAATTCAGAACTTGAACAGGTTTGCAAAAGCACTGGTTGCAAAGTCCCTTTGGAGGGGGTTATTTGGACTCGGTCCATGGAGCAAGGTTTTGATCAAAAAGTACTTGAAAGGTGTTGAGGTTGTACTTTGGTTGTGCACTGATAATAACAAGTTTCCTATTGCTTCTAACTTTTGAAAGAATTTTATGGGTTCTTTGCATATAGTGAAGAGGTGGCTATTATGGTCAGTTGGGAATGGGACCAAGGTTCAGATCGGACATGACCCATTCATAGGTTGTGATCACATGTACAAACTGTCAGATGCTCTGGTTCGACATTTGAATGACCTACAAGTATACTCCTTGGCACATATCACATATACATCTTCTTTAAATTCTTCCAATACACAAGATTGGCTTTCAACAATGAACCTTGGATTGGAGGGTGAGTTGGCTATTGAATGGTCTGGCTATCTCGCAATGTTAAGAAATAACGATGTTACTATTAAAAGTGATGCGGACCTGTGCTTTTTTTATTTTAATGGTTTTTTTAATTACAAATTGTTATTGTTAGGGTTGTTTTTTTATTTTAATGGTTTATTTAATTAATGAAGTAAGTAGAATATTGAAGTAATTTGGCTAAAATTATGGTTTTGTAAGAATAGATATAGTGTTTTGTATAGAGACTCATAAACAATAATATAGGGGTAATCCAAAAAGAACTAGGGTAAAATTGTTGTATCCTCTATTGGAATTTTGGGTATCTTATAACCATTGGTTATACACCAAGTAAGTTTACTACTTTAGGTCTTCTAAAAGGTGCCATGTTGATCTCTTACATTGCTTAAATTTGCATCAATGTTGATGTTGATTTGTGTAAGGCTTTTCATGAAAAAATCTTGTTGGAATATGAAGATAGTAGCTAGTTGCAAGGAGACTATTGACATATAGTTTTTTTGGCTGCAGGAATTGCTTTGAACAATTTCACTAAGACGTTCTTAGCGAAAGGTAAATGCTTCCTCAACCAAAAGAGATAAAATCATAAACCCACTTACCCAAAGGTAAATGCTTCCTTAGCTAAAAGAGATAAAAACATAAACCCACATGGTGGGAGGTGATGCAGGGGCATCTCGATGGATGTCAAAATGCATATCTGCATAAGGTTGTTGTTGGCGACGGAAGTCACTCCTGGATTGCTATCAGGAGCAGAGCCCGACGCCCATCAGTTTTGTGTCATGATTGTTCGTAGATGGGTGATCAAATGGAAGGAAACTCTAAACAGTAGTGTCCAACTCTAAAAACAGGCCAGGCATGCATGAGCAAGTGAGGTCTTGTGTAAACTTCAGACAGTGAGCTGTAGTAAAGGGTGAACAGGCTGAAGACTTATGGAGAAGAGTGCGAAGGTCTGTTATAAACAGCAAGTTCTTAACAGTCTGTAGAGGAAGACATTTAAACACAAGATCAGCTTATATTCAAATGCAAAATACCAGAGAATGCAGTAACGCAATGATAAATCATTTATCACAGCAGAACTACAACAATTCGTATGACTCAGTCAATCACGAACTCCCTAGCATGAGATGAAATTAGATGAAAAAGGAGTACTGTCTGTCATAAAGCAAGAAATC
>ML858803.1:38131-60318 GCA_009831015.1 Picea engelmannii | reverse complement strand
CCATGGGATGAAAGAGTGTGTCACCTTTGTGACACTAAGGAGGTTGAAGATGAAAATCACTTTCTCTTAGATTGTCCAGCCTATACCCATATTAGATCTCATTTTCAAAATATTGATCACACTACCAACCTTCCTAACCTCTTAACTCAACAAAAGTATGGTGATCTTGGAAAGCTTGTCTTAATGCTTTTCGAGCACATAAACAAAATTCTAAAGAATCACAAGTAATCACTTACCCGAATCACAAGTAATCACTTACCCTCTTAAGGTCTGATAGACCAATTAAGTCTTAGTGGATGTTAATCATCATCATCTTCATCATCAATTAAAAAACATTATATCTTGATATATATTACTTCTTATAAAGTCAATATAGTTTATCTAATATAAAATAAATAAATTTATATAGTTACTTATTAATATGATTTTTAAAAAGTCAATACAATTTATATATAAACTAATTAATTAATATGATTTGAAAGAATTTGAAAAGAAGCATTCCCCCAATTTATATATAAACTGATTAATTAATATGGTTTGAAAGAATTTGAAAAGAAGTATTCCGCATATGGTAAATAATTTGATTTTCAAATATTAAAATTTCAAATAATTATATTTTTAGTTGTTATATTTAAAAATAAAAGTTATAAAAATTATATTAAATTAAAAAAATATTATTAAAAAAATTAAATATCTTATTTAAAAAAATAAAATTTAAAAAATTAAACAATTATAAAAATTA
This sequence comes from Picea engelmannii, assembly GCA_009831015.1. Classification (NCBI taxonomy): domain Eukaryota; kingdom Viridiplantae; phylum Streptophyta; class Pinopsida; order Pinales; family Pinaceae; genus Picea; species Picea engelmannii. The sequence goes on along the minus strand of ML858803.1, from coordinate 59,576 downwards.
ATAATAACAATAAGACTAATTAAACAAATATTCATATTCATGTAATTATTAATTAAACGATATATCTATATAATTCCACATAAAGTAATGATACGAATCCAAGTACACAAACATCATTAAAGTTTGTCTATAGTATGTAGAAATGATTTACATTAAAATAATTAGAAATTATTGTGGTTGTGAGGTTTGGGTTATTATATAAAAATAAATAAAAATTGTGGTTGTAGGGTTTGGGTTGTTATATTTAAATTTGGGTCATTGTAGGAGTTTATCAATAATTTATAATAGTTATATATTATTTGTATTTTTTATTTTAACTTTTTTACACATGGTTAGTGGGATGCATGACACTTTATCATCTAATAATAATTGAAGAACAATATGGTGTCAACCATGTATTTATCTTTAATTATTAGATTTAAAAAATAAAAAACACATATTAAGAATCATGTTTATTTATCTTAGTAATCTTATGAATTCACTAATAATTGAGTTTTATATTTTATTAATAAATTTCTTTTTCATAGTGTGGTTTTTTTTTCATTACTTTAAAAGTTGATAAAAATTGATTTATAAACTATAGTGAATATTCCATTGAAATAGTTCGTCACAACCGATCTAATAAAATACTGAAATCTTTACTATTAAGGTTATTTTTCCTTTAGATTTCAAGAATAATTAGTTATTGATTTTCTGTTTATGCATGAAACAGTTAAAATTCAGAAAATAGAGAACAATAAAATACAATCACACCATCCACAAATAGACACAAGATATGACATGGGAAACCCAATATGAGAGAAAACCCACCTAGAAGGTGAGGTTGCCCTGCTCTCTTTTCTCTAGTACATAAACGATGCAAGTACAAAGAAAGAGACACTCTCTGTGGAGTTGCCTTTGACCCGTGGCATGTATGGCTGCTACAAAATCTCCCCTCCTCTGTTATGCTCACAGAATACCACTCTTAGATGTTTTGCTCAACTATCGAACAAGATACAATGCAAAAGAATGGAATCCCTTCTCCTCCTAGTGGGCTAGTATTTAACATAGCTTGATAGCCATCTAGGGGTAGGGTTTTGATTTCCTCAACCTTCAATTGTGATAAGGTTTTGGACCTTCTAGAATGTTCTTAGAAAATCCACTACGTGGCTAGCCCCACATGTCTAAGTAATGGAGGTTGATGTGGCATCCACTCGCACCATGGTGATTGTTATCCCCTACCCTAGGGATAACTAAGGAGATTATGTCTCAAGGCCTATAGGTCCTATACATGGAGTATACATAGCCATATTGACTTGAGCCTAGCCCCGGAGGGCCCATCTTTCTTCTTCAACACCTCCACCTTGTCAGCAACAACAACATCCATCCCATCGACCTAGTCCTTCAGCAGCAGTGGGTCTTGCTCCATGAGGTAATGAGTACGGGTATCATGGTATGTGTCACTCTGATTCTCAAAACATTTGAATATGTGCATTTAATTCTTTTTACTTCTGACGTGTGCTTGGACCTTATGCCCTTCCACTTGTCCACACTTGGAGGGAATGACAAGATGCCCTAACAAGCTGGTTCCCATAGGGTTTGAGTTGCACTAGGTGGGTTCATGAAAGGTGATCGTCCATTCCCACCATACTTATCACTTTTCATCTTTTTCCCTCTCATCCATCCCATAAATTGGTTCGGGCATTAGGTTTGCCAAGCTAGCAAAGGGTTGTACCTTACCTTGTGGGAAGAAGGGGCTAAAGGCCCAGAGGGTAAAAGTAGTTGGTAAAAGATAAAATCGAAAAGAAAAAAACCTTCAGATGCTTCGCCCAGGGATCCTCGAGAAAGCAATAAAAGGCTTCTTAGCAAGAAACAAAGGGTCCCATAAAATAATAAAATCAAGACCTAGTTAGAGGATAGGGGGTCTCATCATGAGCCAACCTATTAGGTCCATGGGAATGTAGCGGTATGACACTACCATTCAGATGGTCACCACGTTAGGGTAGTGGCTCTTGGTGGCATATCCAAGAGAAAGGAGGTCTCATCACGAGCCAACCTTCTCATCTCCGTGAAATGCTTGTGGGTAATATTGTCACCACTGGTCACCATGCCAGGGCATTGTCCCCTAACTAGTCTGTAGAAAGAAAAAGAAATAAGATAAAAAGATAAAAGACATTGAATGGGCTTGGAAACATTTGCATCCATGACAAGGTGCAACTCACCCTCTTCAAACGCACCCACAGGTAAGCCACACATTCCCCTGTCATCACTACACCCATTGCTCAAACATCCCTCACTACCTCATCCACTTACATGGTTGGATTTGTCTTCACCTGGAAACATCCCACGTCCAATGAGAATTAGCCCAATAGGATCTCTTGGCGTCCTCTCCAAATCTGGCTTGTAGAATAGCATAACGTCTTTGAGCTCTTGTCTGGGAAAAGGGGGTTTTATGCACATATTTAGATAACTTGATTATTAGATGTGATTGACATTGTTATGATCCATGTGACTTATGAGCCCATGGAGGGCGTACTTGTTGTTGTTGCAGGGTCACACCCGATGGACAGGTACACATGGGGAGATGATTAGTTCGGACCTCCATAGGGCTAAAATCCCACAAGATGGATGTTGAGACCCCATCCAGGGGCAGAGACATGACATAGGCTTGCATAAGAGAGAGAGGAGGACGTTCCATCAGAGGCAGCCTGGCAGGCTTGGACCCAGGGGGGTCTTACCCTCCTACTATGATGTTGGCCTTGAAAGGCCCATGACATCACCTTTGTGACCCTTGACATCACCAATGTTTGATGGACACTTTGGAGGCAGTTATGTACAAGGTGGCATGTGTGGTTTGATCCAGAGGCCTTGGGAGGCCTAACGTTTTGCTCATGGAGGCCAACGTTGCACTAGAGAGGCCTAACGTCACCGTAAAGGGGCTTGACGTCACCTTTTCTGCTTGATTTAGGGTTTAAATTGCCATTTTTATGTAACAACTGGATATGACATGTAAACTGGCAATGTCGGCCTTTTTGACCTAATTCTGGTCATTGTAAGTGTATAAATAAGGGATTTTCCCTTGAAATATTTCATCATCTTTTGTTCACACTTAGTGAGGTCTAAAATTTGCGCCCTACTTAGGGTTTCTTGGCTGAAATTTAGCGCGCACTTCTTGAAGGAGGCTTATTTTGGAGTATTTTGGCATTTTTCTTGGTGGAAGTGTTCAACTAGGCTATTTGGTAGATCATTCTTGGTGAATGTAAGTAATTTTTCTGCAATTCTTCTTCATTGAATGGTTATGGTTGTATTTATCTTGCATTTATACTAAGATTATGAAATTGCTAGCTTAAAACCCTAGGAGGCTAAAGCACATGTTATTGTCCTTGCCTCAATAACTTTCACCTACTAGATTATGCTAGAAAACCGATTTTCTTGAAGCTTTTTGCTAAGGGCATTGCCATTACAACACCCTAGCACATTTTTCTTTATCTAAGATGTCATCTACTTCATCCTTGAGCCAAAGAAGGAGGAAAACTACTAGGGCCTAGGGTTACCTACTTTCTAGTAGCCATTTTCTCCCTAGGGTTTGGTGATTGAAGCCTTGGGCTACCAACACTTCAATTATTGACCCTCTTGTCTCTAGCTCTCTTATTATCATTTGTTCCTTCAAGATTTTCCGCTGCCTAAAAAGACTCCATTTACCCTAAAAAGCATTGATCTAAGCCTTACAATTGAGTGATTGACAAAAACCATTATCAAAACCTTTGCCTTAAGCTCTCTACTAACTACTCCTAACCTTAGAATAGTCTAATCTACTAACCTATTTGTTGTTGTTACAAAATTAAGCTACAACCATCTTTTGCAACACTAAAAGAACCTAAAAGCAATTGAGAAAGTTCATTAATACACCGCCTAATGAGCTTCTGACAAATGCTAGTACTTTGCTATTGTTGAGTAATTATTCTTGGTCATTGTGAAGCCATTTTAAGGCATTTATTGTGAAGCCACTCTCTTATAAACATTGTTGTTATAAAAAACTGTTTGCTTCATCATATATCAACTATTGCTTTTATTGATAAATTCCATGGTTTTATGAAGTACTAACAACAAGTTGTACTTGCAAAAGATATATTTTCTTGTTGCTTTGTTCTCGACAGGTACATCTCAATACTTCACCACTTCATTGGTTAAAACCCTGGGACTTTCTGATCAGTGTGACTTGTGAGAGGGGATATTTTCATAGACACATTAACCTTTGCCTTCTCAAACCCCCAGGTCATCGGGGATGTCTCCCCTGGGCCATCAACCCTGAATAGAAAGAGGTATCTTGTTGAGGTGACAGTGATAGGATAACCTCCCGTTACGCCAATTTGTCTTCCCTTAACCTTTTATTTTGGAATAAGTACAAATTGAGAAATGACAATGATCAATACAGTAGGTCAACTTTCAGGGCATAGCTTTCTCATATGATCTCCATTTGACGAACGATCTTGTTGACCAAAAAATGGTCACCTCTATTTTTCCGCTCTTGGAATGATAATAAAAAAATTGACATCAGAAGAATTTTTTTTTGAATGATTATAATTTCATTGTATAGCGCATAGTCTCATCTTTGTCACGCATTTCGCGGTTTCAAAATCCAAGTTCGTATGCTCAAGATATCCAGGTTTTTGTCTAACCAGCAAAAAAGTGCTTCCTCAATATGTGACAAAGTTAATTTTTCTCGAAACAAAGAATTTTTGGAACCATGATCATTCTCATGGAACCACACCATTTCTTGGAACCATGTCTATTTTTCAGAACCACATCCAATTCTTAGAACTACGCTTTCTCTTAGAACCATTCATTTCTTGGAACACATCATTCCACACTTATAATTTTTTTTGAATTTCCCTTCCCCACACTTACTCTTCCACATCTCCTCTCCTCTCCTCTCCATACTTAGTTTATTTTTCGAATTTTCTAACACACCCATTCCCCCTCACTTCATCTCACTCCATTCTCATCTCCCCTTACTTCCCCTACTCCACACTTAGAATTATTTTAAGTTTTCCCTCACCTCCTTATCTCTCCTAAGTTTATTTTTTGAATTTTCTAACACACCCCTTCCCCCTCACTTCATCTCACTCCATTTTCCTCTCCCCTTAATTCCCCTACTCTACACTTAGAATTATTTTAAGTTTTCTGTCTCCTCCTTTATCGATCAGACGGACTCTCGCTCCTCCTCACCTCCTTATATCTCCACTCTCCCTCACCTCTCTCCATCTGCTTCTCTTCACTTAAACGTTTTCTTAATTCAGATGGACTCTCACTCCTCCTCACCTCCTTATATCTCCACTCTCCCTCACCTCACCTCCCTCTGTCTGCTTCTCTTCACTCAAACTTTTTCTTAATTCCTCCTCATCCTCCTTATCTCTCCTCCTCATTGCGGTCTCCCCTCTCTCCTTTCTTCCCATTCTTCTCCTCTCTCGTTCCATTTCCCTTAACATTTATCCTAAGTTTGATCCAACCAATGAGACTACTCCATTTGTCAACCAACTATTCATGATACATGCCAACTCTATTAACCAATGGGAGCATAAAAATTGACGACAAATGAAACCATGACATGTGGTAACCTATCACACAACGACATGTGATGATGATGTTGACTCATCGCTGACTAGGCTCCTGTCGGAGGATGATTGGGCAATTAAAATATATAATTATTTCACTAATTTTCTAAGGGGTCAAACTCCATTTCTCTATAGTTTCTTTATGCTTAACATGTAAAGCATAATAAACTTTTTAATATATACCACAATTTATCATTACCAAAAATGAATGTGGGATCTATATTTCCCAATAAAAAGTCGAATTTTAAAAAAAAGGAGGATGAATGGGCCTAGATTGCCCCATGAAAATTCATCAACGACTGTTGAGTCTTGATGTTCAGGAGGCCATATCTTGAGATCCGGGAAATGCATTTAGAAAAAAATTACCTCATTGGAAAGGTAATTCGATGAGGAAGATGATATAATAGGTTTCAAGGGCTGAAATTGACAATTTTTTTCTCATAAATTAAAAGAACAGTCGGCTATATTTTTATGCTTTGCTGATAAATCTGCTTTGTACCTCGACTTCACGAGCTCATATATTGAGATCCAGAAATCACAATCTCACCCAGGAGTACGCGTTGGAAATCTAATATGATGAAGATTACATATAAATTGGTTTCCATGTCTGAAAAGTTAAATATATTGTCCAAAAAATTAAAATACAGTCCTCTCTTTAAAAGGAAGCCAGTTGAATTTTTTTTTAAATAAAAGTTTATTTAAAAACTTTTATTAAATACGAAAAGGCCCACTATAAGATGCAGATGTAAATGATACAAATTCATTAATGCGACTTTATTGAGGCATTAATTAAAGTGATTATTCCAAGAAAGAAAAATCCCTAACTAGTCAAGAAATTAGAAGAGTCGGTTTTAAAAAAGCAAGAAAGAGCTTCATCAAGGGGTTAGAGAGGGTTGCATTATCAGAGTTAGAGATCATAATAGAAGGGTCCAATCATCATAATGTAGCCAAGCTTCTAATCAACAAACATAGATTTTCATCTTCTCCATTCTTCTTCTTCTACACTAATTTCTCAAGGCTTTTTGTTTGTATTTATGAAATTAACATAAGATTGAGTTCTTGAGTGTTCTTTTTGTAACCGTCCAAGACTTTTCTTATATGATCATGGAGTATTTACATCCATATATGTTACTGTCAGATGTAAGCCATAATTGTCTATTGGATTCATGGAATTTAGTCCTTGTTTGACAAGCTTTGTTTCCAAGTCACTGGTCAATTGGTTTGTAGAGATTTTGTGTATTGTTGAATATCTTTTATGAATACAACTCCACGGAGAACTACTTCGGGGTTTTACTTTAATGATTTCTCAGATCTTGGGATTTCCGAGGATGATATTTTTGAAGTATTCCCATCAAATTATTTTCAATATTAAATGTAGAACTCTTTTAAAGTTCTTTGAAATGATCAAAACCACTGCATCCTTTTTCTTGTGAGAATATATGGATGCGTCCATTATTTAAATATGTGATTTAGAGGGTTGTATATATGATGTTGAGGATACATGTATTCTGATATTGAATCATTCCTTCAATTTTTATACAATTAAAAGAATTATTTCTACACATAAAGATCAGATCAAGTTATTAAAGAACCATTCCATGCATAAATCAAAGCAATACAGATCTAGGATTTGTTATCTAGCATTCTCCTTAATCCAAAATATTCAAGATATATCTTTCATTCAAAGAGGAGTACCACCTCTATAAAAACACAGGGGGATTTATATATGTTAGAATAATGTAGATGTGCTTGTTTCACCATAGACAATGCTACACCATTGTCACCCATCCATAGGCACAAAATCCCCCGAGCACCTTAACCTTTGACATAAAGAATGATTCCGGGAGGCCACACCATAACCAACATATGAACAAGAGAGCACACCTTCTCCAAGGGTAGCGCACAAGAGAAAGTATTGGAAAGACTGAACAAGAGAAAACCATACAACTACAGTTGTTGCTCCTCCTCCTTCAAACTTGCGCATTGTTTCTGGTTTCCTGAGTGAGAGTGAGTGAACAAATGAGCCAAGACGTCCTTTATTTATACTAATCTATCCAATGACTTTTCTGGCTGGGCTGACCTGACTTTGTGGTAATTATATTTTATGTTTATCTTTTTTTCCGTGAGGTAGACTTGTCTTCCTGGAGGATAATACCTTAATATTATATATTTTGTTGAGCCAACATGTCTTCTGGGGTTTTCACACATCTGTTTAAGGTTTCTCTTGCTTCTAGAATATTCTATTCTATTCAAAGGTTACATATGGAGGTTAATAACTCCTGCAACTACCATAATATCAACACTCCCTCTTAGATAGGGAGGTATTAATGGTCTCAAACACATCCATCCATCTTCACATGGCATGGGAAAGACTCACATAGTCTTGTAGACAATTCTACATGTAGCATCATCATAAGTATCATCATAACTATCAACATCATCTGGTAGCAATCATCAAAAATATCATCGTACTTGTTCTTGTTATTCTTTTGTCATAGACAATATCACAATATCCATGAGCCTCATTTAACTATATTGATGATCCATCTCCACCACCATGTGCCTAGCACCTCGGGTCATTCTTGTTCCATGCCAAGAATCATGACCTCAACGAAGCCACATTCCTCTCATAACATCACTCGTTGAATGCATTTATCTCGATGCTATCAGACACGTGGAATTGCAACTCAAGCACCTTGAGTCTTCAGTCCATCGAAGACTACATCGGGGCACATCTACTCTAGATGTAGATTTTCCCTATCTCCCCTGCTCTGCTACTCAGTTCTTATGGAGACAGAGTCGACCAGATGCTTATCGGGGCTACTCACCTACTCGTGAGTTGACTACTCACCTACTCGTGAGAGTTTCAAGGCCCGATGCAATTCACACATAAATATATAGCAATAACTCAAATCTTCAATCCGTCAAAGATTACATCTAGGCCTATTCCGACATGATCAAGTTCATCTGTTCAATCTTGGAATATCAACACGATGTTGCAATCATCAGTACTCCCCCAGGGAAACATTTGCATTTCTTCCAAGCTTGTCCCAGACAGAGGATTAGTGAAAATGTCATCTATCTGCTCATCTGTGGATAAATGATGGAGCCTCACTACTCCTTCTTGTACCATGTATCTGATGAAGTCCTGCAATATCCTTCATCTCAAATTCTGAATTCAACTCCCTCTATTTGAGAGAATCCTCAAACCACGCTTTTGTTTGTTGCAAGCCCCTTTGCAACCTGCAAAGTGTCACAAAAACAAGATGGCTTCTTCCTGATCAATGACTCCCTCTAAAGTTTGACTCCCTCTGAGTCCTTTCAAGTATGTTGTTCTTGTTGTCATACATTTCTTGTTCCTAACCTAGAACTAGGGTCTCCCGTACCAGGGATAATGGCCCTTCTAAAAAATATAAGAAGTTTGGCTTCCCGTAGTAGGATAATAACCAAGATGGCCTCCCATAGGGATAATAACCACAATGGCCTCCTGTACTAGGATAATAACCAAACAAAAAATAAAAATGGGCTCCCGTACCAGAGAAAATGGTCCAATACAAAAGAAAAATAATTAAAATAACTAAATTATACTTACAGTGAGATTTGTAGAGATTCTCCTGATGTATTTAGTAGAAATAATCGTCATCACGTTTAGTCTTATTCTGTGGATGTTCATCAGCTATCGATGCATGTTGCCTTTATTTTCTTTTCCTATGAGGACAATCTCTAGCATAGTGACCAAACTTGTCACAAATGTAGCATTGGATCTTTGAAAGATCCTTCTTCTTTCTTGATGGTCCTGTATTTTTCTTTTGGAATATCCCTTTCCATTTTCTAGCATTGGATGCAAATGCTTGGTCTTCTTATTTTGGGGGTTTCTATCAGATATTTTTGGATAAAATTCAGGTTTCTTCTTGAACACAATCATACCATAGATGGTCAAACTTGGGTAGCTTTTTACGTCCACAAATGCTCTGAATAAATGGCTCCCATGATATTGGTAATCCATTAAGAGATATAGTGACAAGTTATGCGTCTGGAACTTCATCTCCAAGAGCTTTAAGTTGATCTCTTATTTCAGAGACCTTTGTTAAATATATGTTGATTGTATCTGACTTTGACATCTTGATGCATCGGAGATGATTTCTCAAAGCTAACTTTCTGCTAATGTTCTTGCTTTCAAATAATTTTACCAAGGCATTGTTCATTTTCTTGGCAGTCTTTAGTTCTGCAATATGTGGAATCAGATGCTCTCTAACAAAATCTACCAGGAATATTCTAGTCGTTACTTCTTTATTCTTGTGCCTGACCTTCTCTTCATCTTCTACCGGCTCAAGAATGTCCTGGTTTATGTAGTCCATAAGATCATTTTCTTCTAAGATAAGAAGTAACTTAATCTTCCATGCTCTGAAGTTGGTGGCACCTTCTAATCTGTCTTCTACTCTGAAACTAGTCTTCATGATTGTTTTGACTTTGACCTTGATCAATCAAACTTTGAATTTGATGAGTCAAACTTTGAATTTGACCAATCAAACTTTGACTTTGACCAGTCAAACTTTGACTTTGACCAAAAAATCCAACCTTGACGTTTTTTATGGCCTAGGGCACCAGGAGATGCGTTGGGTTAGGGCGCACTAGAATATTGAGGAATTAGGTCCAATTCTTCACTGAAAGTACCCAAGAATTTAGGTTTAGGGTTTGTTGTAGTTGCAAAATCAGAAACCCTAGTTACAGCTGAAACTGGTGCTACAAGGGTCTTGACAAGGAACTCTCAATCTACCTTCCAACGATTGGACTATTTTGAAGGTAGTGTGGGCCCATAACCTGTTAGAATAATGTAGATGTGCTTGTTTCACCATAGACAATGCTACACCATTGTCACCCATCCAGAGGCACAAAATCCACCCACGAGCACCTTAACCTTTGACAGAAAGAATGATTCTGGGAAGCTACACTAGAATCAACAGATGACTAAGAGAGCACACCTTCTACAAGGGTAGTGCACAAGAGAAAGTACCGAAAATAATGAATAAGAGAAAATCGTACAACTGCAACTGTTGCTCCTCGTCCTCCAAACTTGCACACTATTTCTGGTTTCCCGAGTGAGAGCGAGTGAACAAATGAGCCAAGACGTCCTCTATTTATACTAATCTATCAAATGAATTTTCTAGCTGGGCCGACCTGACTTTCTGGTAATTATATTTTCAATTTATCTTTTTCCTGTGAGGCTGACTTGTCTTCTTGGAGGATAATACCCTAATATTATATATTTTGTTGAGTCAACATGTCTTCTAGGGTTTTCACACATATGTTTAGGGTTTCTCTTGCTTCTAGAATATTCTATTCTAGTCAAAGGTTAGATATGTAGGTTAATACCTCCCGCAACTACCATAATATCACCGATATCCTCTTGAGGTTTTTGTTTCGATCTTAACCGTTTCAAACATCAACATGTATGCATCGTTGGAAATATATCGATGCATAGAATATATAATCTTCTTCCATTGTGAGGTTTGGACCAAAAAAAGTGTCATTTGATGATTCTAAAAATCCTTATATGCTTATTAATCTTTAATACATAATAAAATCTACTTGATCTTCGAAATAAAAATGATCGTTTTGACTACTTGCAAATTACATGTGAAATATTTATCTATCCAAATACACTTTATTGATAAACAACTTGCAAAATTACTGAGTGTAAATAAATCACATACACAAGTTTGATAATGGAGTTCACCCGATTTGGGCTACGTCTCCGGGTTTTCTTCCAATAGAGACCTATTTATTAATGCTCAAATGCTTTTGTAACACCTTGTTTCCCCCAGTTTGTAAATATAACTATATTGGCGAAGAGACTATGGCAAACTCAATATGTGTGAATGTTTGATTTGATGGACCTTTGTATAAAAGGTCGATGAATGTAAATTATATTATTTTAATAGAAAATGGATAAGTTGCATGACTACTGGAGAAGGGGATGTGCTAAGAAAGACCACAAATGTTGTGAAAGAGATGGTGAAGGGGACCAGGAATGGTTGCATTAACCTTCACCAGATCGGTACTTTGCTGGATTTAATTGCTTAGGATCAGAACAACCCTCTGACCCAGGAATGAATATCAGTGAGGCTGGTAGGTGGGAAGACCTCCTTAAGGGTTAATGAGGGGATGGGGTAGACCGCCCATCTGTAAGGCTTCCAGACCTAACCACATACTGGGAATTCGGGCCACACGCAATCTTGCTGAGAGAGGCAAGAAAGGAAGGTGTCGTGGATAGAGGAGGACCTGCAAAGAGTGCAGAGACGAGAGACCGAGCTCTGGGGTTCAAGGGAGAACTATGAAAAGTGTGTGTTTTGATCGTGGGAAATATAGACTGAGATGGGAGAAGGAGAGTAACCTTCGTCCCTATCTATTTTTGAGTCGAAAGAAGAGATTCAATCTCAAAGCATCATGGTCTAGCTTGGTGGTGGCTAGTGGTAAATCTGTTAGGACTGACTGAGCCTATGGTTGGGTGGAAACTGGCACCCCTTCCAATAGTTTCTTCATGTTATCTAGTTTTGATAAGTGTTTTCATACTCTATGCATCGAATTGGGAATTAATAGTTGTATGCATGGATTTACATATCTATAAATGGTTTTTGTATTGAAATGGTTAAGTTATGTGTATATGTTGGCTTCCTTGAGAACTTATGCTTATGTTTTCCTCGTATGCTCCGGTTTAACCCTCGAAGGTGTTTTCCCCAGGGGGATACCTCACACCTTCGAAGTTGGAGCAAGCCTCTTGGCACTGCTACCATCTCGACAATCTCACGAGTTTACCCAACCCTGTTTCAGAACTTAAAGTTCTATGAATTAGGGAGGTGTTTCCTTCAAACTAGTAGCCTGAGAGATACTTGAACTCGCGGCCACAGCCTTAACCAAAACCCAGCTAAGAATATATTTCATAGCCCGAGAGTCATCTGAAGGTCCATGTGACCTGGGTCTACGAACCCTGCACTAAGCTCGAAAGGAGCTAGCTCATAATGGTTTAAGAATCTCAGAAGTTTGATGCCCTGGGATGTAAACTTTCACGATAGTCAAAGTTGCTCGAACTCCCTGAGTAATAAGAGCTGTAGATCAAACAAGAACATGACAGAAGGGATGAATGCGAGTCGTTCATCGTGACGAAAATCTATCTCAGTCATCAGATCGACTCAAAGATCCACTGGAGTTAACGGATCAAACACTAGTCGTTCAATGAGATCGATGGTTGGGAATCATTGCAGAGCGCGAAGGTGAAATTAGTGGACGTGCTAGTTCACGACCTACAATCAACCAATGTTGTTGATCTCATCAGGGTGGAAGATCAACGACCACAATTAGACAGGTTTGGTCAAGTAATTTTCAGATTGCGGAGATTGGGCCCCGTAATCATTGTGAACCATTGATCTGTGAACATAGATCGATGGTTGGGAATCATTGCGGAGCACGAAGGTGAAATTAGCAGACGTGCTAGTTCATGGCCCGCAATAAACCAACGCCGTTGATCCTGTCGGGGTGGAAGATCAACGACCACGATTAGACAGAGTCGGGCGAGCACCTTTTAGATTGCGAAGATTGAGCTCTCCGATAAAGAGAGAGCACGTTGGGGCCCCACAATCACTGTGAACCGTCAATCTGTGAGAAAATTGGTATTGACCGAATATCGACTGTGAAAATCTAAGGGAGGTTGAAAGACGATCAGAGTGGAACGATGAGGTGTAGTGACACCATCCATGGTGACGTGGATTTGAGCCTCACAATCCATGTGCCACTTGGATTCATGCGCATCACTTACCCCAGAGCCCCTTTTTCACATGATACGTGTCATCCTAGACGAGGACACGTGTCGAACCTAAACTAGCTACATGTCATCCCCTAGTACATGGCTACCTCGCCTACGTGGTTGGTGAAATGACTGAGACTCTGAAGGATTTGAGGTGCTTCGAAAATCCCTGAAGTGCCAAAGTGTCGTAGTAGATCCTAGCCGTTGGCACATGAAGGAAGGCACGTGGTAGTAGATTGTTAACTCCGGAGAAGAACACTCTGAAGGAAGGCACGTGGTAGTAGATTGTTAACTCCGGAGAAGAACACTCTGAAGGAACACGAGGAAGTGAAGTCCTGAAGTGACGAAGTCCATTGGAACCATTCGATGGAAGAGGACGCATGGCACTCGATCTATAACTACGGGTACAAACTACTTCAGAGGAAAAGGGGTTTAGAGTTTTCGAAACTCCTGAACGTCAAAGTCCCTAAGTGGATCGCAACCATTGATCACGAGGGACGCATGGCGCTCGATCTGTAACTCCGGGTACAGAGTACTTCGAAGAAAAAATGATTTAGAGTGTTCGAAACTCCCGAACGTCGAAGTCCCGAAGTGGATCACAGTCATCGATCACGAGGGACGCGTGGTGCTCAATATGTAACTTAGGGTACAAAGTACTTCAGAGGAAGAAGGCTTTAGAGTGCTCGAAACTCCCAAACACTGAAGTCCTGAAGTAGACTATAGTCGTCGATCACGAGGGACGTATGGCGCTCTATTAGCCCTCAACCATGTTTTAAGGAAACATTGGTCAGGTTTGACCACCTTTTTGGACTTTGACAGGCTGGTCGAAGATGGAGCGCCCAGGCGGAGCTGAAATCGCGTGATCTCACTTGTTTTGTAGACCCAACAAGGGGTTCATTAGGGTTTTTGTAATGGGTTATGGGATGTCGGCCCATGGGGTTACCCATGATTAAGCCTTTTTGTAAGAAAGTGTAAAAGTATAAATAAGTAAATATTGTAAGGTAGAAGTAGCTTAGTGAAGGTCGATAGCTTGCAAGGCTAAGTGCAAGTAGTTTTGGGTTGCTTAGTGCAACAAACTGTGTATGTAAGGCTCTGTGCTTGATAGAGGAGTTGGCTCTGTGCCTTGACTTGATTTTGGGAAGGTGGATTTGGTGCTTAGTGCGCAGATCACCTGTCCAATGCAAAGCTTGTTTCTGTGGCTTAGTGCACATGAGCTGATGAATGTAAGAGATTGAAGCCTAATAAAGAAGAAGAAGCAATTGGTGGACTTAGCCCTACACTGGGGTGAACCACATATATCACGTGTTGATGGTTTGCCTTGTACTATGATGTTTATGTTGTGAATCTGCTTAGTGCATTAATTGTTACGTATGATAGATAGATCTATGAATGCTTAGTGCTTTATTTATGTATAATGTGCTAGATCTAACTTATGATACTAAGTGTGATGTTTATTTCGTCATTGTTACTGCGTCGATTTATCCTTAGGGTTTGTTCTACGATGTGAATGAAGTTGATAACTAATGCATGTTGTTCCTAAGTACTCTGTAGAAGTGTTATAATCACAGATCTGTGTCCCAGATCGGTTACAGAAACCTGAGTCCTGTAACCCCCCCTGCCGCTACCTCGGGTGAGACTTCGCCTGCTTCACAGGTGTTGCCAAAAGGGTCGATAGTTAGGGTTTTGTTGGTGCACTGTTGAAGCGTTGAACCCTAGGTCTTCCCCTATTCCAACATGCTTGATCAGTAACTTTGGGTACAAATCACTTCATAGGATAAAGGCTTTAGAGTGCTTGAAACTCCCAAATGTTGAAATCTCGAAGTAGACTACAGTCGTCGATCACGAGGGACGTGTGGCACTCGATCTGTAAATCCGGGTATGGAGTACTTTGGAGGAAAAAGACTTTGGAGCGTTCTAAACTCCCGAACGCCAAAGTCTCGAAGTGAATCAGGGCCGTCAAAATCTCGGAGGACACGCGACATCAGATGATGAACTTTGAAGATTTTCCACTCCTGAAGATTCACACGGTGGTTGTCTTGGTGCCGGGTCATAGCCCACGGTCATATGAGAGTATAGATGAATGGAAGAGCCCAAAGAACTCAGGAGAGGATATCTATCAGCTCCGAGCTCAGTTCAGATCATGGAGTCCGTGGATGGAAATATCTGGAAGATCTGAATGGGATAGAGACCCTGAATGGGGGTTTTTCTTTTTTTAAGAAGAACAAAATTTTGACGCCCCACCATGGGTGTGTTATAAATTGGTATCAAAGTGTGGTTACAACACTTGGCCTGCTTGGGCTCATGGACGAGTCACTTAAAAAAAAAATAAAAAAAAATGTGTTTAAAACAAATATTAAGGGTGACGCCCTACCTTACCTCTTCCTAAAGAGTCTGGTTAAACTATTACTAAAGAAAAGAATGAAAATTTTCTACTGTGTGTGCGTATTTAAGAAAAATGAATTATGTGTTGTTCATGAACTAATAGAATGTTAGCTAACATCAAGTGTTTTATCAGCACTTCAACAGTCGGTGAATCACGAGAAACCACCTGTATAAAGGATGGTGATGCACCAGGAAGTGGGGGATGGATCCCACAATAGAGACAAAGAGTCTGATGAGAGGAGGGCGGTGGAGACCCCTCCAGATCTAGCGGAAACTGTAAGGAGCCTTATGTCTGAATTACAGAGTTGCAAGGCCGACAACGAGATTTTGATAAAGGAGCAAGAGAAACAAACGAAAATCAATGTTGTCTTGCTGCAGAGCTTATTTGATATACAGAGGTAGATGCAACATGGACCTACAACCAGTCATGTGGACCGAAGACATACAAAGAGAAGTCAAAGTCCACCTGAGATACAAAAACACGGTCCCATAAGTGGCCATACAGGGAGAAGTACATAGAGGAAGGCCCAACATGGAGCCAGGGGACGCTCATCGGGAGAGTCCTCAAGAAAGAGAACTGACAAATCCGAGGAATCTTCTAGTATCAAAACTAGCTCACATTCTCATAAGAAAGGAAAGAAGTGAAAGCATTCCAAAAATCATAACCCTGAAGAGTTTAAGAAAGCCAAACCACCCTCTTTCAATGGAGAGATCAAGAAATGGGAAGAGACAGAATCTTGACTGCTTGGTTTAAAGAAGTACTTCAAAGTTCATGACTATTCTAACAAATTGAAGGCTCGAATAACCATCTTCAACCTGAATGGAAAGGCTTCCATTTGGTGGGGATATCTTACGAATGTGAAAGGAATCCATGAAGAGGACTTATCATGGAAACAGTTTGAGAAACACTTCAAGAATAAGTATCTGTCAGAGAAATACTTGGATGGGAAGACTAAAGAGTTCTATGAACTCAAGCTGGGACAACTCAACATAGAGGAATATGTTAATAAATTCCTTGAGTTGCTGAGGTATGTACCCTACATAAAAATATGAAAAGGTAAAAGTGCAACGATTTATCAGTGGATTACCTTAGACCTACTGAAAAAAGATTGAGTTTGACGAGACAAAGACCTTAGAAGACACTAGCTGGAAGGCAAGGCATTGTTATGAACAATTTGGGCGTTAGACAGAACCTCACGGGGATTGAAAGAAGAAGAGTAGTTCAGGGTTCAAGAATAAGGGGTTTAAATCCTCAAGATTTAAGAACTATAGGAAGGATTCAAGGATGAGCCTTCCTACTTGAAGTGTGTATCAGTAGAATTTCCCCTCCTAGAGTGGAAATAAACATTTTGGATTGACCCTAGGGAAGACTGATAACCCAAAGAGAGAACCCTTGAAATGTTGGGGTTGCAGAGAAGAACATTTGCTGAGGGATTGCCCACGCAGACAACATAACAGTAGGAGAGTCTACAACATCCAAGAAGCTACCACAGTCAATGATGTGGCTAGGAGCATGCCATAGATTTATGCGTATTTTGATAATAAACAAGCCGACCACCAAGCTTTAGTGGTGGAGATGGAAGGTATGATCGCCAACCGTCTAGTTTCTATTTTAATTGACCCTGGTTCTAACTTGAGTTATGTGGCTCCTTAGATTATTGATAAGTGTAAACTGCAAACAATTTGACACGTTAAGCCATGGTTGATACAACTAGCCACTAGAACCAAAATAAAAGTAACATAGGTCATACTAGCTTGCCAATTCATCATGGATGGAATTCCCACCCAAGCGACCCTTAACATACTTCCCATAGGATCTTATGACTTGTTGATTGGTATTGACTGGTTGGATTCTTATAAAACTAAGTTGGACTGTTACCATAAAACTTTAGAATGAGTAAATGAAGAAGGGATAAAGATAACCCTCCAAGGGATTTAGAAACCTATCTCAATGAGATGAATATCATTCCTTCAAATGAAATTTTTTTGGCAGAAAGTGGTGTCCTCTATATGAAATACAGGTGTTGGAATTTGTAGAGGATGACAAACTGAACCTAGAGGACCACCCCATATTAAGAGAGTATAGAGACATGTTTCCAGAAGAGGTACTAGGTCTACCTCTGAGAAGAGACATTGACTTCTCGATAGAACTTGCATCAAGAGCAGTACCAGTGTCTAGGACACTCTATAGGATTAGTACACCCAAGCTAGTTGAGATCAGGCTACAACTAAAGGAAATGATGGATAAAGGCTACATCTAGCCCAGTGTGTCTCCATGGGGAGCACCAACCTTGTTTGTGAAAAAGAAAGATGGCATGCTTCGACTGTGCATAGATTATAGACAACTCAATAAGAAAACTATAAAGAACAAGTACCCCTTACCAAGAATCAATGACTTGTTCGACCAATTAGGGGGTGCTTCCATTTTCTCAAAGATTGACTTGAGGTCTAGATACCATCAAGTCCGAATCAAGGATGAAGATATCCACAAAAAGGCCTTCAAGACAAGGTATGTCCACTATGAATTTGTAGTGGTGCCATTTGGATTAACCAATGCCCCCGCCACTTTTATGTGCTTGATGAACAATGTACTCAACAAATTCCTACATAGGTTTGTATTGGTTTTGATTGATGATATCTTAATCTACTCCAAGAACAAAGAGGAGCATGAACAACATCTTAGACTTGTGCTTCAAGTACTAAGAGAGCATAAGCTCTACGCTAAGTTTAGCAAGTGTGACTTCTTCTAGAAGCAAGTACATTACTTGGGCTATGTTATATCTGAAGAAGGGGTGGCAATGGACCCTGACAAGATCGGATCTATTATGGAATGGCTTACCCCAAAGGATGTATATGATATCAGATCCTTTATGGGATTAGCAGGATATTATAGAAAGTTCATAAAAGGATTTTCAAAGATTGGTTGTCCCATCTTTGCCCTCTAGAAAAAGAGGGTTAAATTCACCTAGACATCAAAATGTGAAGAAAGATTTCAGGAACTGAAATACCTTCTAACCCATGCACTCGAGTTGAAGATTGCAGACCCTGATAATGAATTCCTCGTGTGTACAAATTCTTGCAAGAAAGGACTTAGAGGAGTCCTTATGCAAGAAGGACGTGTAATTTTTTACGAATCCAGGAAATTGAATGAGCATGAAGTCAATTATGTGACCCATGATCTAGAGTTGGCTGCCATAGTGCATGCTTTAAAAATGTGGAGGCATTACCTCTTGGGTAGGAGATTTGTACTTACGACAGAGCAATGTGGATCGAGACACCTATTTGATCAATCAAAACTTAATGCTAGACAAGCTAGGTGGATGACTCTCCTTAGTGAGTTCGATTTCGAAATCAAACACATCAAAGGGAAGGAAAATATGATGGTCGATGCCCTTAGTAGAAGTGTGAAAAGGATTCACCTGGCAACAGTAAGCACCTGTGAAACAGATATAAGGGAAATAATCAGAAATGCACAAGAAACAAATGCATTCTTCAAGACCGTGACCTCATACCTAAGTCAAGAGCCTATAGGGATAAAGTATGAAGGTTATCAGATGCTCGATGAAGCCCTGCTGACCTACAAAAGCAAATTGTATATTCCAAGTTGTGACGACTTGAAGAGGTTCATAATGGATGAACTACACAAGAGACAATATATTGGTCACCCAGGATATCAGAAAATGATCACGACCACTAGGAAATAATTCTATTGGCCTGGACTGAAAAGGGACATAACTGACTATCTAGCTAAGTGCCTAGAATGCCATCAAGTTAAGGCAGGACATCATCACTCAGCGGGGTTGTTACAACCTATACCAATTCCATAATGGAAATGGGAAACCATTTCCATGGATTTCATCACCGGATTACCAAAATCAACTAAGCAGAATGATGCCATCATGGTAGTGGTGGACAAATTGAGAAAGTATTCTCACTTCGTTCCTGTCAAGTCAACTTGTAAGGCAGTAGATATTACCAACATCTTCGTGAAGGAGATATTCATATTGCATGGAATGCCTAAAGAGATTGTATCCGACAAAGACACAAAGTTCACTTCAAGCTTTTGGAAATCCTTGATGGCTGGTTTTGAGACTAAATTGTTGTTTAGCACAGCCTATCACCCCCAAAATGATGGACATATAGAGAGAGTAAACCAAATATTAGAAGACGTGTTAAGGATGCATGTAATGCATCAGCCTAAGACGTGGGAATACTACCTGACATTGGTAGAATTTTCCTACAACAACGGTTATCAAGAGTCACTAAAGATGAGCCCTTTTGAAGCCCTCTATGGTAGACAATGTAAGATTCCAATCAACTGGAGTAATCCAGTGGATAGAATTACAATTAGACCAGACATGCTAAAAGAAATGGAACAACAAGTGATTCGGATAAAACAAAATATAAAAATTGCTCAGGATAGACATAAGAGCTATGTCAACAGAAAGAGAACTCCCAGAGATTTCAAGACAAGAGACCATGTCTATCTTAGAGTTAGGCCCAGGAAGAGTTCCCTGAGAATGGGAGCTTGTGCCAAGATGGCACCTCGGTATTGTGGACCCTTTGAAGTCTTAGATAGAGTTGGACATGTAGCCTATAGGCTAGCACTCCCTCCCACAGTAAAGACACATAATGTTTTCCATGTTTTATTATTGAAGAAATATGTACATGATTCTATTCATATAATTGACTGGTCTGTGATCTAGGTGGAGCCGAAGGGAGAATTCCTACCATAACCTCAATACATACTAGACAAGAGGGAAACCTCACTCAGGAAATGAGCCATTGCATAGGTCAAGGTGCGGTGGAAACAATTTGGCCCAGATGAGGCTACGTGGGAAATGGAGGATGCCATGAGACAAACATATCCAATTTTGTTTACTTCTCTATATACATAGCTGTTAGATTACTGAGAGGAGGGGTGAATCAATAATAGAGCAATTTAATTCTTTTTAACCATATAATCCAAGTGTTATATCAATGAAGCATTATCATCCAATAATTGCAGAGTAAATAAGCAATGAACAAATGAACAAACATACACATACACAGTACACCAATGTTTTACGTGGAAACTCAAATCGGGAGAAAACCACATAATGCTTTTTCTTATATGTCTTGAAGAATTACATTCATTGAAAGCACCAACTTCCTTTGTTTTCCAGCTGCAGCTGGAAGGAGGCTCCAACCCCCTAGTTTCTCAGGCTACAACATGAGGGAAGCTCCAACTCCCCAATTCTCTGGCTACAACCCCTTATGTTCTCCGACTACAACCATCTGTCCTTGTCCCGTCCTGCCACCCTGAAGTAGAAGTAGAATGATGGAACCACTGTCAACCTATCACTGTGATATATACTGCTATAAACCTGTACCAATAAATCTGAACCATTCATCAACCATACATCAACCTATACCTCAACCTGTAATCAACCTGTACCATAAACAAGTGCATCAACCATGCACCAACCTGTACCAAATAACTTGTAATCAACCTGTACCATAAACAAGTGCATACAACCATGTATCAAGTATGTACCAATCATGTGTCAAATACTCATCAATTATGACTCATCAATATGTACCAACATCATCAACTATACACCTCATGTATGTGCCAACTCATCAACTACTTGTCTCAACCATGTACTCAACATGTACCTCAACCAAA
>ML858802.1:12325-25997 GCA_009831015.1 Picea engelmannii | reverse complement strand
TGTAGCTTTTCTTTAACTGCAACGATGAAACTTCTATGATAGTCAAAAATCTTGGAATTCCTTGAACTAATCTCAAATTTCCTTGCTCGTCCAAGAAATTTAATGCCTTATTGTAACAATCCAGGACAACATGATTCTCATCCAACCAATCCATACCAATGAGTCAATCATACAAGCCCAAAGTATAATATTCAAATCATCCTTTGTGCACAGTCCATTCATCTCCAATGGACATGCCTTAACCATCTCATTGATTTTCCTTTTTTCTCATATATCTAACTACACCAACCAATATTTCCCAATATTTCTTCTTAACATATGGAATATTTCCACCATTTTAGGATCTAGATAACTATGAATAGCTTATGAGTCAATTAAAATAGCAATAGGTTGGATGTTAATATTACCTTCCACCTCAATCATGTGTGACTGAAATTCAACCTATTTATTTTCCAACGCGATGTAAATCCTTGGAATATATATAACCGTGTCCTCCATTGTCACATATTGTTGTAAAATGTGTACAATCCTCGCTTTATCATGTCTTTGAGGGAAATCTCTGTGCATATGATTTCCTCCAAAAAACTAACATTGCATAGGTTGTTGCCATGAATTTTGTCCCATTGTTTTCGACATTCTCGGCTCCTGAAGAGTCATTTTTACTTGTGAAGTATTTCTAAAATATGGTGGCTTAGCTCCCTTCTTCCTCTATTCCACCTTACTTTTCATCTTGTCTTCCCAATCCTTTTAGAAAGATGGTCTTTCCCTTTTCTCCTCATAAATACACTTAACATAGCTTATGGTATCTTCCAATGTATTAGGGTCATCATATAGTATCTTGTCATTGATAAATGAGGAAACCCACTCAAACATATTTGAATATTCATCTGTTCATCCTTGATAAAATGCACATAATTCAACAATTCTAAAAATCTTCTTTCATACTCATCAATCGCCATGCTCCCAAGCTTGAGTTTGATGAACTCCATTTTCTTGTCATAGTACTGCTTGGTTAAGTATTTCTTTTGGAAATACCTCTTGAAGTCTCTCCAAGTTACTTTATTCTCATCAATGTGCTACACTTACACATACTGATATCACCACATTGATGCATTTCCCTTTAATTGATAGATACCAATTCTCCCTTCTTCCTACATACAATAGTTATGCAGTTGGAAGCACTTTCTCATACCCAACAACCATGTCTCTACATCCTCATCCTTTTTATATTGCTCATCAAAGATAGGAGACTTAATTTTATTCATTCCCCCCTATAGTTTGTCCACCCTAGTCCTTCTCTTATGCTTTTTGACAGGACATGGACTCGAACTACTACACAATTTATTGAAAGAATGTTTACCAACACCTCTTTCTTATCTTCTTTTCTCATCATGAGATCTGCAACTTATTGATCTACTCATTTCTCTCTCCTTATCCATCTCCTTTTCTATTCTATCCAGTCTTTTCATAAATTTGGCATTACAGTCATCTTGCTGCACCTTGGCTCTCATAAGACTTTTGTTATCAACCTTATAACTCTAGACATATTTCTACGATATTTTTATAGTTTCTATCAAGTTCATTCTCTCCCCCTTGGATTATGTACCATCAACATCCAAATCGACATACATATCTCCAAATTGATCATCATGACTATAAGTATTCTGTGCATCTTCCATACTTTCAACCTTTTTCACTGACTATGTCCTGCTCTATTCATTAATATTTTTGCAAAATGTGAAAACAATTAAGATTTGTTAAATGATTTCATGCAACAACTACATGAAAAACTTGCACCATTTTGTCATAATCCTTCCCTTGGATTTCTTGGATGATTTTAACATCCCAATCTCTAGTACACTCACCCATGCATTACTTCTCTTTGCGTGCATCAAAACTCTATATCACACACCATTGGTTTTCCGTGTAAACATAACTCGGCACTAGGCGACACCAATTCTTAGCTCACATATATATTCATTCTAATCTCTAGCCCATACAAGTCCAACATTGAAATAATATCTCTAATACTGATTTGTGGCATACCCAATCTCCCACTGAGTCCCCTTACCACCTTACACATGATCTGATACAACCTTGTAATGTCCCCAACCACCCTAGGCTGGGCCATGCCACACCATATCAACTTCTGTAGCTCAGAATCAACCAAACTATAACAACCCCAACATACTACTGGACCATGTTGCTATGAAACTTCACTGCACATTTTCTAATCTTCATACAAGTCTGCATTGTATCACTTGAGGTAACACGCTCAACCCAATTTGATTCATGCCATACAAATTATAACAACAGAAGCAACAACATCTTTACAACACGATCTTAAGCATCTAAATTAAATCAAGCAACTACTCATACCATCATACTGACCACACAGTACAACTGTGCATACAAACACCTGGGCATCATGCGCCACTTCTGTTATTACTATGTGTGGTGTCTAATTCATTAACTTCACACACAAGAGTTCTATCCTCTTGAAGCACAAATGTTATGATCCTGTGCACCCGACCACTCAATCCTATTCTTGATTACTCATAAACAAAATCATAAGGTTAAAATTTACAGGAAAAGTTACCATCAATTGACATACTCATGCAAAACTACAATTAAAGGCTAAAAACGCCATATTTACATGAGCATGCAACAATTAACAAAATAACAATAAATACTTATATGCAACACATAAAAATTTTAACTCATGTCAAACATAGAAAAAATTCACGCAGTAACTAAGACAAGTACATAAATAACACATATCGTAAATGCAAGTCACCAATTGTGACCTTGAATCAGACATTCTTCCCAGCCATAGACACTATTTCTCATAATATTTTATCAACAGGTCACCCACGAGCTGGGGCTCAAATCCACCAGGGAAAAAGGGTTCCTAGTGACAAGATATGGTATGAAACCAAACATAAATACTCAGACCTAGGTTCCCACTATTGAATGTAGCCCACAATCCCTCATTCCCCACGCACCTGTCACACCCAAGGAAGTGTGAACCTTCTCTTCCCAACAATCCTTCGACTTCCCCACTTCCCTTCCTAGGATTACCAACAACATGTCGAATAGGAAGTATTTGAGCCCTGCTACTAATGCTCAATGCACTAGGGAACAACTCTCATCAAAAATCTTTTCTGAAGAGTATGCCCATGGGTTTGAAAACCACTCCATAATATCCAGTCTCTCTCCAAGAGAGACTTCTCACGATTTTTCCAACCCAACTCTTTGACAATGAAACTTTTGATACAACCACACAACTCCCTATAAGATTCTCTAGTAGATAAGGTAATAATCATATTTTCCATACAGTTCGACCCCCTTCTGCTCACAAGAGCTTGAAAAATCCATGATAATATAATAATAATCATGCCAAAAATACACTAAGGCCAACAATATATATTTCATGCCTTCCACTTGACACTTGCCACTTCCAAAAGTAGCTTTAAGCCACTTGGTGACCCGTTCCCTACCCTTGGGAACTTAAGATAAATTAATATATATATGACATTATAATTTTCCCAGAAATTTTATAAAATATTCCCTAAGACTTACGACTCACCCACTTTTCCATTTTCCAGTGTAATATGCTCCCCATATCTTTTTGTTTGAATCAATCAACGTGCAACGATGCCAAACTATATTAAAATAATGATTATATTTGCATGGATAGGTGTGCTAGCCTATTTGCGTCTAGGCTCACCAACTTCATAATCACACAAGCTGTCCATCCTCCATATATATCCATTCATTTCTATGCACTAACCTAAGTGCATGCAACATAGTGAAATGTGCACACTTTCCCGAGTGTGCGCAACACATAGACTGTGCGCACCATGCATTTTTTAACACTTTTCCGCGAACTACTATGATGCGTGCAAAACCAAAACTAGGTGTCCTTGGATCACAAGCCTAAATGTACATTACATTTACACTTGGTAGCAATTGGTTCACCAACCAATATGTACAATTACAAAGGGTTCTAGATCAGGGACACTAGAACAATGATCCTCATATTTCCTCCTACATCTACATATCAATCAAGCTCATCACATCCAGACAACTCAGTGTATGGGAGATGGTAAACCAATGTCACCATGAGGTATGTTAGTCCTTCTTTCATGCAAAGTGTTGTGCTTAATTTAATAGGCATATGGATGAGGATCATTGGTTAAAGTTGGATAATGGATCACTGACTTAAGAGGTTATATTTATTTCCTTGTTTCACCTTGGTGGTCAGTTTCTATGCCATAGTCCCATGTTGTCACCACCCATGGAAAAGGGGTACTACCGTAGGGTCCTCATAAGGGTAAAATTTTGTTTCCTTCCATAATTAACACCTTCCATCATGGAGCCTGTTACAATGTACTAAATTTCAGTAATGGGCCATGGTACATTTTCTCATGAGAAGAAGGGGATGAAGGCTCGAAGGTTGATGCAATTGCTATATATATAAATGATAAAGGCTATGTATAAAATCCACATCCCATATTTATATTTCCCCCCTTTAATGGTAATCGCCCCTTGTCCTGATGCACCAAATGCACATCTATAACATGAATTTAGCCCAGTAAAAATTGGAAGAATAAATCGTGAAACTTATAAAGGGGACTTGAAAAATAATGAATGGGTATCAAAAGTAAATTGAGGGGTTTGGAATGAAAAACGTTCCTAGGAAAGGTTACCTCAAGATAAAAGTGATCCCTCTATAGAGGCACTCATAGAAATGGTTTTAATGACACCATAAGACATGAAGTAAGCCCAACATGTACTACTATCACACTTACTCTTGAATGGTTTCTTTTCTTTCATTGTTTCCCTTGGGACCTATCCCTCTACTTTGGAATTTTCTTTCATTGTCTTGGTTGTCACACCTAATAAGGTTGGATGAAGGCCCTTCCATATTCAAAATTTCCAGCTCACATAAATTCTTGAGCCGGTTTGATACTTGAATGGGACATTGAGGTGAATTATTCATCTAGCTTATATATTAATTAACAACTAACTTTGCATGAATTAAGGAATAATATCTCTTATGAACATTGGTTTACTTGATCTTATATTTATTTTTATTTGGATGGCCCTGACATGGTTCTATGAGGGACATCCCAGGATTTCACCTAGGACATTGTACCCTTATTGCACGATTTTGGCATGTGTGATGTAGAGAGGTGAGTCACCTAGTGACTTGACACCTTATGACATGATCTCTCACATCTTCAGGACCTTGGAAGATGGACATATGGGCTTGATTTTGAAAGACTTGGTCATGATGGCATATAGATAGGATGAAATCCCACATGCCAAGTAGTGTACCCCAAGGATTATTACTCATTCGATTGAGGATGTTGTAACAGTGGATAGTTGGATACCATGTAGATATGAGGTATAACCTTCTCCACCTTGGACGCAATTCCCTACACCCTTGACATTGACCTTCATTTGATGATGATGTCACCTTCTATGGTTTGATGATTACTTGGGGTGGCATTGATGACTTGGCATGACCATGAATGAGGATATGCACCATTTCCATTATTACACCTTGAGATGATGCCACATGGACTTGTGATCCGGATTATGTTGAGAATGAAATGAGATACAAATGAAAATATAGCATAGAAAAAAAAAATATAGTGAAACCCAACTTATATTAATGAATAAAATAGAAAAGTATTGTAGACCACAAATTGACTAGAATGGTGGTAGCTTATCTCTAAATAGAAAGAGATTCCAACTACACTCAGCTGCAAATAAGCATTACATCACACTCCATTGCATACTTAAAGGACCTCCTTCACCTCGATTATGTATGAGAGAGTGAGAGGAGAATAATTTCCATGATGAATGTTGGATAAATTGGTCTAAGTTTACAGAAATCCATAGGCATGTGAAAGACCAAGAATTCCTGGGAGGTCACCCATCCCAATTCTACTCTATCCCAAGCACACTTAATTGCAGATTTCTAGTGGGATCTGGTGCATTAAAGTCGTAGTCATTACATTACATTACAAATGGATATGGAATTACATTAAATTCCCCATCAAAGGGTGAATATCATGGTTTATCAAAACCGCATGCTCATAAACGTTGATTTAGTGGAGAAGGTAGATGGCCATAGAGATCCACTATGATCAATCCTCCTCCCTTAGGAAGTAGTGGTCCCCATTGTGTCAAGTTCCCTTGGGATATGGAGATACTTTTGTTTAATTTGAACTTTGATGAGTCACTTGCCTTGTTGAAGTAGTTTTCCTACTTGTACTTGGGTGGTGGAAGGATGTCATGAACATGCTAGTGGAGGTGATGGATCCGTTCAACAAATTTGGTTGCATGATATGCTTTGGTATGAGTGTGGGAGGACTCTATTGGTGAAAATGAAACAAAAAGAGCTATATTAATGGGGGATAATGGTTGGAACCCCAAGAAAACTTGAAAAGGGATGTGGTCAATAGAGTTATGTTGAAGATATGAAAGACTCTCATTCTCTAGAAGGGAGCATCTATAGATTGGACCATTGGATAAGGGAGCACCATGCACCAAGTCAATGGAATGTGGGATGTGTTAGTGTATAGGCACCCTTGTAGGTGAAGTTTATATATCTTTGTTCTCATGTACGATCTTGTCGAATTGATTCTACTGGATAGAAAGGTATTGGGTTGAGGCTGTAGTGGTCATAGTGACCTTCTGTTCACCTTCTAAATGGATCATGAAGAGGGAACACTTTTTGGTATGAAATATTACTTTGTGGCACTATTTTTTCAAGATCAATGAAATGGAAGTAGTCAGAGCTACCTTGGGTAACCTATAGAGATGACCTCCCAGAGTAACAATGACACTACGGGGCCAAGACTCATAGATAGCCTGAAGTTTCCACATATATGGTTTTCCTAAATGAGAATCAAAAACTTCAAGTGGGGGGAAATCACATAGTATGTCATCCTTGAAGGGCTTGATGCCAAAGGACATGCAACACTTCTGGTTGACGCAAATGTCGTGTCCCTAGCTCAACCATCCAATGGTGTATGGTTGGGGGTGTGGTATTATTGGCAACTTCAATATGTTAGAAACCTCAGCTGAGATCGAGTTCTTCTAAATCCCACTGTCAACAATAAAATGAAGTGGGGTCCCTTTTACCCATATCTGCAAGTGAAAGAGGCACTCCCCCTCCTCATAATTCTATGGCTCCTTTGGTTGTATTGTTGTGGTTGCGATGGTAGAAATGGGTTCTGCATTGATGATCAATTTCCATTTATTGTACTTTGAATCAAATTATGAGTTAGGTTCTAATTATTTTTCTTTGAGCTCAACCTCCAATGATTATTTCAAGTGACATTCATTGGTTTTGTGATAGGGGATTTTGTGGAACGCACACCACTTTCCAGTGTCTTTCTTAGACTTCCCATCACCCTTCCTAGTTGGTTGCTTGGAATAATTTTCTTGAGATTCAATCTCCTTGATTTTTCCTTTGTTCGATGAGTTAGAGTTTCCTTTTACATGCTTCTGTTGTGGCATATTTGCAAACCTGAACTCCCTCTTTCTCCATTTCTTGAATTTATGCTCAATTTTGATTACATATCAATAAGTATCTCTGAGTGATGATATGTCCAAAGAATCCATAGTTGTTTGAATGTACCTATGTAGAACACTGTGTTACTTAAAACATAGGTGTTTCTCAGAGTCTTTGATACCTATCTTTGAGTGCAAGGTATGAAATATGTTAGTGTACTCTGACACCATCTGGTCTCTTTTCTGACGCAGATTCATCCATCTCAGGTACTGGTTATCATAGTTTCTGACATGGTAGAACTACTCCTTGAGGGAATCTACAAAGGCCTCCCAATTGGGTTCTCTCTGTAATGGCATAGATTCATCCATGGTGTACCTCTCCCAGTAACCTTCCCACGAAGCTTTGACGTGGGGAAGGGATTTAAGGAGTGAAAATGTGATATGTTCTCTCTTGGATTTTTTTTGGATAGAGTAATAACCTTCTAGAATATTCAACCATTTTTCTAGAGCATCTACATTTATCTAGCCTTGAAATAAGGGTATATCAAAATTGACTTGTACCTTGAAGGATGTCCCACCTCTGAAATGGCTACTTGTCGATGATGCCTTGGCTGCCATTGGTAGTCAGCGAAGGATCTAATAGAAATTTTCCATCGTATCCTTCCTTTGTCGCATGAGGGCTTCCTGAAGTAATGTCTTAAAATGATCTCCTACTCCATCATCTCTCTTTTCTTCTGCCATGGGAGATTACATGGGCTGGTGAAAGTGGTTGTCCTCAAGTGAAACAAGCTTTTTACCTAATTCTCTATACCTTGACCTCGTTGGGGACATGATCTGAGAAACAATAAGGAACAAACTTCTCTAATACCACTTATTTGGATTATGCTAAGAAAAAATGAGATATAAACCAAAATATAGTAGAGAACACAAAAATATAGTGAAACCCAACTTCTATTAATGAATAAAAGAGAAAAACATTGTAGAACACAAATTGTATAGAAGGGTGGTATCTTATCTCTAAAGAGAAAGAGATGTCGACTATACTCATTCGTAAATAATCATTACATCACACTCCATTGCATGCTTAAAGGACCCCCTTCACCTCTATTATATATGAGAGAGTGAGAGGATAATAATTCCCATGATGCATGTGGGATAAATTGGTATAATTTTACAAAATACTATAGGAATTTAAAACACTAAGACTTCCCGGGAGGTCTACTAATCTACCCCAAGCGTGCTTAACTATGGAGTTATAGTGGGATCTAATGTATTAACACTATAGAAATTACATTACAAATGGATATGTAATTACATTACATTATATTAAAAATGGAGATGGAATTACATTACATTCCCCATCAAAGGGTTAATATCATGGTTTATCAAAACCACATGCTCAGAAACATTGATTTAGTGGAGAAGGTGGATGCCCATCGAGGTCCACTTGGATCACCCTGGGAAACCCTCCTTCACCCTTAGGAGGCTTGACGCCACCACACATGTGGAATTATGATGGCTTGATTACATGTTTTATCATTTGTAGAGGCTACTTGAGGGGTTGGTGTTGGACAACTGAGAGGGGGGGGGTGAATCAGTTGTAACCGTGCTTAAACAATTATGCTTCTTTTGAACTTTTTACAGAAACACTGAATGATGATCACAATAATGCAGGGAAATAAACAATGGCACATTCAACATCATTCGCATATATGAGAAACACAGAGACATATATTTCCAAGGAAACCCATACAGGGTAAAAACCTCTTTTTCTTTATATGATAAGTACTTGTTACATTCTTTACATTATCATACATATGAGCACCAACTCATAATGAGGCTACAACCTCTATTTAGCAAGCTGCAACTTTCTGTGAGCACCAACTCTTTGTTTTCTCTAGCACCCACTAGAAGGAAGCACCAACTCCCTGGTTTCTCTAGCACCAACTAGAAGGAAGCACCAACTCCCTGGTTTCTCTAGGACCAACTAGAAGGAAGCACCAACTCCCTGTGTTCAAGCACCCACTTGAACCTCTGAGGACAACATTCCTCCCTAGCACCTCCCAACCACCCTGAAATATAAATATTTTATTCTGAAACTTATTACAGTGATATAATGTTCAGCAATGGCTTACCCGACTTATCATTGTTTTGTTGCATCTCGTTGCTCTTTCTACCACACTGCCTTTCTGCACACATCACTTGCGCTGTCTTTTCTTCTACGTTTTATCCTCTATGCGCCATGTCCATTCACTGCACAGTTCCTCTTCAGTTCAATTCAGCTGCTGCACTATCTTCCTTCTTCACCCATGAATCACTTTCCAATCAACAACCACCACCACTCTAACAAGAACAACAACCCATCTCTTCTCTGTACCGTGTATTTATAGCTTCTGTGCACCTTGTGCATGCAATGTTCGCAATGCCTCTGCATGATGACTCCGCGCCATTATCCTCCACCTCTCGAGTGCTTTGTCTGATCATCATCATGAATCTTCAGCTTCTCTGGTGGTTCTCCCCGCGTGTCCAGCATCACTGTATGTTATACTGAGATTCTTCAGTCTCTATGGAAGTTTGAGACTCTTCGTCTTCTCTGTGATAGTCGAACTCACCTTCTTTGTTTCAGTTACAGGCCTCAACGCTCATCCATTTGTCAATCCCTTCTAAGAATAGTCTTCCTTCACTGGACGAAGCTTGGAGACTCTTCATCTCCTCTGGCGATCACACACAGTGACCACAGGCTGTGGTAACAGGCGCTACAAACTTATGATCTTCATCGACCCTGATTGATGGTTCATGATCTTGATGAATCAATGGTCCTGATCTCATCGTGATATCGCATCTCGTTGTTCCTTCGATGGAGATTCTCGTCACTCCAAGTCGCGATAGGCGAGACTCAGAGATGGAGCTCAGATCAACGGTCCAGGATTTTGATGTATTGACGATTCAGATTCAGTCTGGATTTCACATCGCGATATCGCATATCGCAATTTCATAGTTCATGTTGCATTGTTTCTTTTGCCTCTTCATATCGTGATTCGCGGAACTCTGATATGGGGTGTGATCAACGGTCCGGGTTTGATCTTGGCTCAACGGATGCGATTTAAATCGCAATATCGCATATCGCGATTTCGGAAGTCTCGTTGTATTTTGTTTCCTTTTGATATCGTGATTCGCGAAACTCCGATATGGGGTGTGATCAACGGTCCAGGTTTGATCTTGGCTCAACGGCTGCGATTTAATCGCAATATCGCATATCGCAATTTTGGAAGTCTCGTTGCATTTCTTTTCCTTTTGATATCGCGATTCACGAAACTCCGATAAGGAGTTGGATCAACGGTTCAGATATGATCTTGCTTCAACGGCTGCGATTAAGTCGTAATTTCGCATATCACGAAATTGACATTCTTGTTGCATTGTTTCTTTGACATCTCCAACACGCGATCCTCAAAACCCCGACATGGACTGGAATCAACAGTCCAGATTCATCCTTAATCTAATGGCTCAGATTATATCACGATTTCGCATATCGCAATATCGGGATTCCTGATGTCAATAATATTTGACATATCCAACTCTCGATCCCCAAAACTCCGACATGGACTGGGATCAACGGTCCAGATTCAACCTCGATCTGACGGCTCAGATTAGGTCATGATTTCACATGTCGCGATTACGCCCGCTTCTCCTTGTTCTTTAAGGATCGTGCAGGTTCTCCTCGATCCAACGGTGGTCGGACCCTGCGCTCAGATCTGACGCCTGAGATCTGTCCTCCTATTCAACACTCTTCTTGTCTATATTCTGATCTGACGGCCCTTGTTCTTTCGAGAATTTTGAATGAGATCCAATGATCAGAAATGATTCTCGGGCCTTCGAACATTTTATCAACCTGAACTTATCTTTTGTTTTCCTGGTTGCATTGTCGGTCTTCCTGAATATCACTGCGCTGCTGATCATCGCTGTTGTACTCAAGCCATCATCGTTGTTGTACTTGCCATCAATGACAAGCATACACTACCTGTTAAACATTTTCCAACAATCTCCCCCTTTGGCATTGATGACAACTAAGGCACCCGAATTCTTTTCTCCCCCTTTGACATCAATGTCAAAGAAGAGACAAGCTCCCCCTGAGCTATTGCAGTAATTTTAGGAGGCATTAGATATTCAAACAATACAAATACCCCCCTAACAAGATGGACTCTTTTAGGTGTGAAACGAAATGACACCCAACTTCTGTCTAAGATATTCAAACGGTGTCTTGGCTAGGGGCTTAATAAAGATGTCTGCAATTTGTTCTGTGGTGGGAATGTAATGGACCTGAACAGTCTGATTGGTGATCTTCTCTCTCAGAAAATGATATTTTATGGGTATATGCTTGGTCTTGGAGTGGAATACAGGATTTTTAGACACACTGATGGCACTAATGTTATCACAATGAATTGGGATCGGTGCAGTGTATTTTACCTCTAAGTCTGCAAGTGTATGAATCATCCATAATACCTGAGTGCAGCAGGTAGCAGCAGAAATGTACTCTGCCTCTGTGGTTGATAAAGAAATGGAACCTTGATTTTTACTAAGCCAGGCTACTAAGGAGTCACCCAGGAAGAATGCTCCTCCACTGGTGCTTTTTCTCTCATCAACACAGTTTTCCCAATCTGCATCGGAATAAGCAATCAACTGAAGATTTTGATTTCTGGGATACCACAGACCATAAGTCATTGTTTCTTTTAAATACCTGAAAATCCTTCTGATAGCTTGCAAATGACTCTGCTTGGGTGCAGCCTGATATCTTCCTACCATTCCTACAACGTGCATTATGTCTGGGCGAGATGCTGTG
Organism: Picea engelmannii; assembly: GCA_009831015.1. Lineage (NCBI taxonomy): Eukaryota > Viridiplantae > Streptophyta > Pinopsida > Pinales > Pinaceae > Picea > Picea engelmannii. The sequence goes on along the minus strand of ML858802.1, from coordinate 13,627 downwards.
ATGTACAACAGACTTCCTATCATTGATCGATATGAGCTTTGATCGACATTAGGTGAATCATCATCCTTGCTTAATTTACATCCAGTTACCATAGGTGTACCCACAGGTTTAGAATCTTCCATTTGAAACCTTTTCAACATTTCTCTTAGATATTTTTCTTGAGAAATGAACATCCCTTCGGGCCTCTGAGTAATTTGCAGACCAAGAAAAAATGACAGTTCTTCTATCATAGACATTTCAAATTCAGACTCCATGGCAGAAGCAAACCATTGTACCAGTGAATCCTTATTACATCCAAAGATGATGTCATCTACATAGACCAGTACGATGAGCAGATCATTATCCTCTGTTTTAATATACATATTGTTGTCAGTTGTTCCTCTCTTGAACCCTTTGTATTTGAGATACATATCCATTCTGTGATACCAGGCTCGAGGGGCTTGTTTTAAACCTTGCATACGAAGTCAGGGTTATCAGACAATTTGACACCCTCTGGTTGTTCCATATAGACTTATTCACTTAAATCTCCATTGAGAAAGGCTGACTTGACATCCATTTGGTAAACTTTAAACCTTTTATGACAAGCATAGGCCAGGAACATTCTGATAGCTTCTAATATTTCTACGGGCGCAAATGTTTCATCAAAATCCAGTCCTTCTATTTGAGCATAGCCTTTACAGACTAACCTCGCTTTTTTCCTGATAACTTGTCCTTGCTCATTCAACTTATTCTTGAAGATTCACTTGGAGCCAATGACATTTTTACCTTCAGGTCTTTGAACCATCTTCCATGTATTGTTTTTCTCAATATGATCAAGTTCTTCATTCATTGCTTTAACCCAGTGATCATCTTTGTTGGCTTCATTAAAATTCTTGGGTTCCAGCATGGATATGAGAGCTTTATGAGATTGTTCAGTGGTTTTGATTAGCTTTCTCCTAGTTTGTACACCTTTGTCTTTTTCTCCAATTATCTGACTTGCGGGATGATTCTTTTGAATGATTCTGGAGGAGGAATTTGTAATTGACTGCTGGTTTGAGTCTGTCTGAGTGTCTGAGTCTTCATCTGATTCAGAGTCTTCGTTTTCTGATTCTTGGACCTGTTCATCTTCATCTTTAGTTGTGTCTTCTGTAGAAAACTCATTACTGTATACTTTTCTTGCTGGGATTCCTTCATCAATTTTTACATCAATACAGTCAACCATTTTATGCAGCCTCTTATTATAGCATCTATAACCTTTACTGTTTGTAGCATATCCTAAGAAGATACCTTCATCAGCCCTATCATCATATTTGTCGAGGTTCT
>ML858800.1:9346-21677 GCA_009831015.1 Picea engelmannii | reverse complement strand
GGTGCTTCATCTTCTGAAGGGGCAGGTTCTGGAGCACTTTTGGTGGCACCTGAAGGTAAGTTCATTGTTCCTTTCTCCTATCATTTGCAGTGGGACATAGATTACACTAATAACGTATGCGAGTATGAAGCATTGATCTTAGGATTAGAGGCTTCCAAAAAGCTAAAGATAAAAAACGTGGAGGTATATGGTGATGCGGAATTAATAGTAAAACAAGTAAACCGACAATACCTAGCCAGGCATCCTAGACTAAAAGCATATAGAAATTGTGCTTGGGATCTCATGGAAATTTTTTTCTCATCCGTAAATATCCACTTTATCCCCTACGCAGAGAATTTGCATGCTGATGCATTGGCAAAGGCATCTTCAACCTTCTCTCCTCCCACGACCTTCAAACTGAAGTATCACATTGAAATCAGATACAAACCCTCCATACCAGATAATATCCGACACTGGCAAGTCTTTGAAGATGACGAACAAATTAAGAAATTCCTTACAGTAGTAGGTGAATTCTCTTAAACTCATGTTGACCAAGAAAATCAGAACGAATCGATGTGGATCATGCAAGAAGGGGAGGAACCTGAAATCTTCCGAGAAAAAATTGCAGATCATCGTATGCTAGTCCTTAAAAGCAATCAGACCCCCAAAGGATTGATTCCTTTGGAAAGACTTTTTGATCAGAATGATGTACCTGTAAAGTCCACCTTGCATCCCCAACCAGAAGAAGTGGAGGACTGTGATTTAGGAACCGAAAAGGAACCCCGGGTAGTAAAGATATCCAAGTTCCTCCCTCCCCAAGTAAAGGTCAAGTACAGAGAATTACTCAGACAATATAAAGATGTTTTCACCTGGTCCTATGATGAATTGAAAACATATGACACTTCCATTATTGATCACAAGATACCTTTGAAGCCTGGGGTCAAATCGTTTAGGCAAAAGCTTAGGAAAATTAACCCCATTCTGTTACCCGTGATAGAAAGGGAAGTTAAAAAACTCTTGAATGAAAAAATTATTGTACCTCTGAGATACTCGGACTGGGTAGCTAACCTAGTCCCAGTCAGGAAAACGAAAGGGGAAATCAGACTGTGTGTGGATTTCCAAAACTTAAACAAGTTGTCTCTCAAAGATAACTACCCACTACCCAAGATGGACCATGTTTTAGAAAAGGTTGTTGGAGCTAATCGAATGTCTATGATAGATGGTTTCTCTAGTTATAATCAAATTGTTATGAATGAACAAGATAGTAAAAAAACTTCTTTCACCACACCATGGGGTACATTCATGTATGACAAAATGTCGTTTGGTTTGATGAATGCAGGGGCTACATTCCAGCATGCCATGGACTTCGCTTTCGTAGGAGAAAGAGACAAATTCGTAGTCATTTACATGGATGATTTGACGGTTTTCTCTAAAACCGATGAAGAACATTTGATCCATCTAAAACAGACTTTCGAAAAATGTCGCAGGTTTGGTCTGTCCTTGAACCCAAAAAAATCACATTTCGCTATGCGGGAAGGTAAGCTCCTGGGCCATATCGTATCTAGGGATGGGATCAGGATTGATCCTAAGAGGATTGAAGCAATACAAACTATAAATATTCCCAGAAACATAAAGGAGATTCAATCTTTCTTAGGAACAATAATTTTTTTACGAAGGTTTATCCCCAATTTCCCTGAGATTGTCAAATTGATCACAGGAATGTTGAAGAAGGATAGTAGAGTAAATTGGACGACCGAGGCTAGAGCATCGTTCGTGCATATTAAAAAAGTCATTAGTGAGGCACCTGTGTTAGCAAGCCCAGATTATCTGAAATATTTTCTTATCTTCTCATTTGCCTCTGAACATACTATCGCCGCGGTGCTCCTACAAAAAGATGAAGAAGGATTCGAACGGTCGATCGCGTTTTTTAGCAAGAGCCTTAGAGACGCAAAACTGAAGTATGACATAATAGAAAAATAAGTGTACGCAATGGTAAAAGTGATAAAGGCATTCAGGACTTATGTACTGCATTCAAAAATTATCGCGTACGTGTCGACCAGTTCTGTAAAAGATATATTGGTGCAGCTAGAAAGTGATGGAAAAAGAGGGCGATGGATCACTAAAATACAAGAATTTGATCTGGAATTCAAGCTGACTAAATTGATAAAGGGGCAAGGTCTGGCCAAACTCTTGGCTGAGTCGAATCTTAGAGCTCTTGATATTAATTGCCTGGAAGAAGAAGACGGAGACAGACACCTGCACGAGACAGATGACCAAACAGATCCAAGTAAGGTCAAGGAAAAGTTCATATTGTCAGGCTGGTATAAAGACATAGTGTTCTACTTGTTAAACCTAAAATTCCCTAATGAACTATCACCAGCCAAATGCAAAACTTTGAAACTACATGCTGTAAAATATTGCATCGCCGAAAATCAGCTATACTGGAAGGATCCACTCGGGTTCCTGCTAGTTTGTTTGGTTGAGTCGGAAACTCCACGGGTTATAGAGGAATTTCATGAAGGAGTATGTGGAGGAGACCATGCATGGAGAGCCACAGCTTACAAGATCTTGAGGGCCAGATACTATTTTCAGACGTCAATGCCAAGGTGTGCGTGCAACCCTTGTCAAATATTCGTTGGTAAACAAAAACTCCTGGCACTGCCACTCGTTCCAGTCAAAGCTGAAGCTCCATTTCAACAATGGGGTCTAGACTTCATAGGGGAAATTAATCCTCATTCCAGTGCTCAACATAAGTGGATCATAACAGCTATGGATTATTTTACTAAGTGGGTGGAAGCCATTCCAACCAAAAGGGCAACAGACTCGGTGGTGATCGATTTCTTGGAAGTCAATATCTTGTCAAGATTCGGGTGTCCCCAAAAGATAGTTACCGATAATGCCCAGGCCTTCAAATCCATGGCTATGATCAGCTTCTGTTAGAAGTATAATATCGTTCTCGGCCATTCCACTGCATATTACCCCCAGGGGAATGGATTGGCCGAATCATCTAACAAAAGCCTGATAAACATAATCGAGAAATTACTGGATGAAAATAAAAGGTCTTGGCACGTGCACTTGAAATATGCATTATGGGCAAACTGCATCAGCACTAAAAGTTCTATCGGCATTTCGTCATTTCAAATGGTCTATGGGACAGAGGCAGTCTTACCTATAAACCTAGCACTGCTAGTGATGAAGTTATGGCAGGATCAAAACGAAGAACCCAATCATGTAACCAGGAGAATTAACCAGTTGATCGAGGTTCAATAGCATAGAGTTGAAGTAGATGAAAAAATGCAGAAGTACCAGGATGAGATGAAAGCATTGTTCAATCTCAAGGCAAAAGACAAGGAATTCCTTCCAGGTGACTTAGTACTAATATGGGATGCCAGAAAAGAGGAAGCCACGAAGCATGGTAAATTTGACCACCTCTGGTATGGACCATTCAGGGTCTCAGCTCCGGAAGGGAAAAATTCCTTCCTATTGGAAAATATCGACAGAGAAGTCCTCAGCGCCCCTGTCAATGGGCAATATCTGAAACATTACATGACATAACAGTCGCCATTCAATTAAAAAAAAAAAAAATTGTGTACATACATGCATTTTATTTAAAAACATTACCCTTTTGGCTTTCTGTTTTCTTCTGTTCATAATTTTTAGACATATTTTGAATAAAGTTCGTATTTTCTTTTACAGGATTCCAACTGCTTGCAAAGCTAGCAGGAAGAGTAATTCGCAAGGTGGTGTCAGAAATAAATCATCGTGAAACAGGTGATACCTAAAAGTAGCTTCATAGTGCACAAAGAAAGTGAAAAGAAAAGGTAAAGGTGAGCTTTCTCAATACACATGTTATGAAGGACTGTTAAAATAAACCAAGGTAACGTCATTCAAACTACAATATCGGCTAAAATATTAGATAACAGGATTATTGCTGGCTTGATAACCTTTGAGTTAAAATGATTTGAATGAATACACTAAATCCAAAAAAATAGTCAGTCAAAAATAACTGTCCCCAAAGATACCTACAAGAGCTAGTCTTGAATTGTTCTGACCTTCTGTATTTTCAGTCAATGAATTGTTGCCTTGTACCATGCCTGTTTTCGAGTCTAACTTTTGACAAGCTACCATATTTTCATTTCATTACGAAGGGTAATTTTTTTTTTCGTTTTAACCCCTTGAGTCTCAAATCAGATTGTGGAAAGAAAGCGGGTCTCCACAACTACTTGATCCCCTGCTAAGCGAAGGAACGTTTAGAGTGATCCTAACTTTCCTAGGTTTTTCAACAACATTGGAAGAATCAAAGCTTGCTCAAATGGGATGCCTCTTAAAAAAATTATTTTCCTTTTTCTCCCTAAGAACGAAGGTGTTGTGAGGGTCAAGGGAAGATTGGTACCGAGTAATGAAAGTAAGTTGACAGACCTCTGATGCAAAATATTACACAGATATCAGCCCTGATACAAACTGATTGCCCCCATCTTCGCGCTAAAAAAGTAAATTATAAGACATGTGGTGAAAGGAAATTCAGAAAAGATTGCCCCCACCTAGTCCAGGAAGATGATGAAAGGAAATTTAGAAATGATTTCCCTCGTCTCAGCATTTAAATGCATAAATATTTTCCGAAGTGGTGAAAGGAAATTCAGTAAAAGGGGTCAGATAACTTCACCGGGGTACTGAACAGGCTCGCTGGTAGTGAAGCAATGTCTGAGATATCTGTAACGATGTTATACATGAATATCACTCTACTCTGGTAACCAATGCTTTCTACAAAACTTGATCCACATCCCAAATTCAGACGGGACTTCCCGATTAAAAAACATACAATCTCATTCTTTTGATGCAAGTCGAGAGCCACAAGATCTGTTGGGTCTCCTAGGGTCATTTCGACTGTCTTAAAACATACCTAAAGTTAGTAGTGGGAAAGGGAAAATTGTGAAAGGGACTACAACTGTGTTGAAAAGAGTATCTGAGTTTGAAAAACTTCTCGAGGTAAAGAGTGGAGTCTTTTCCCCCCTTCAATCCTTTTTCCATGGAATGTTTCCACCTGATTGAGTTCTCGACTCCATTTACCCAATATTGGCACATGGTCTACTGTTCTTCCCACCTCACAGGAAGGCGGGATCCCTAGTTGGAGCCTATGTTGGATCCTCCTTTGTTTTTAACCCATCATAATTTTCATTTCGATACTTGAAATCTAAAGATGGTTTTCCTTTTCCCTCCGAAGAGATCGATGATCTCTAAGAGCCTGATCACGCAAGCAGTTACAGTTTTTCGACTCTCGAAGCAAGTCTTGCATTTCGTAAGAATGTTCCCTATTTTCACTCCACTTCGGGATCTCACTGATCAGATACTATAATTCATGAATTCACACATCCCGAGTCACGAAGTGGTGAAGTCATTTAAAGTTTTCACTCAAGCGGTAACCAGGGTAAAATCCTTCAACTCATGATTAGACGTCATCGGGGTCTCGCGCTTCGGCGCTCGCCAAACCAATTTTTTTACTTTCGCATCCCCGAGGGCCGATATCATGAGGTCTCGTCTTGATAACCCAGGTCAAGGATTAAAGGTAAGAGCTAACAATGGTAAAAGTTGTTCTCAGAATTTCTTCACTCGACACTTTATTTTTCAAAAGTTACAACTCCTGAACCTCTACCCATGAAGTCACGATGTAATTATAACAGGATTAATTAATCACTTAATCAAAGATTATTTTCACCTTAATTAAACCTTGTTATCGTGATCTCGCGGTTTCGCAACTCGGCATATAAATCTCCTAGAAACTTTTCCTCGAAGTTCCGAGTTGCGATATGGCGAATAAAATAATTATAAAATAAATTAGGCCCCAAATCGTGATTACCTTTAATTAAAACAAACTCGGTCCTCGCGGTCTCGGGAGTTGGAAACTCAAAATGTTAACAGAAAATTTACGAGATAACGAATAGAGAAAATTGATTAACATAGCCAGATTTGGATTAACTAAGTTAAATCAAGATATATCCCGCGTCTCGAGGTTTGCACGTTTCCTGAGGAAGCTTTTTCTCTCCATACTCCAACTGACTGTTAAACCGTCAGAAATTTATGACATTAATGGGAAACAGGGTAAATCTATGGATATAAGATCGGTCTTTACGACGAAAATTTAATTCTAAGTATGATTGGACGGGCTTGTTTTGAAAGGTACAGTTTTTTCAAATATATGGATTAGTTGAGTTTCATTATGCATTTCTCATAGCACGCAGAGCTCGTCAATTCTGAGTAAACTAACTTCTGCATGTATATGCAGTTCTATCGCAGAAGAGCTAAAACGCAAGCTTCAGCTATGGCTCCGCGAAAAGCAACAAAGGCAAATGTTAAGGTCGCAGGACAAGGCTCGGATAACCTCTCCGATACTTCGCCCCGAAGTGTCGATTTGGTCCCAAACTGGTCATTTGTTTCAGACATCCTGCAGTCACAATTGGTAGATTATTCAGATGACTCCGACGGAAATGAAAAAGACGATCTCAACACCAAATATAAGATAGTCGTCCAATCCGGTATGCATAGAGTAGCAGCCAGACCACTGTTTCTCCCATATTATGACATGATCCAATGGGTTTTGGATCACGTAGACATACCGATGAGGACTATCATGAACGGGCAAATAATCACTGTCGGGACTTTCAGGCCAGAGCATATACAAACCATGTATAAGCTCCCGACGACGTCTGACTACACATACGATGTTGAGTTCCTGGAGGAGTTCAAAGAGAAGGAGTGCATCTAGTATGATAAAACCATGCCAGGTTTGATAAAGGATTGGGTTTCGCGTGCCGCGAAGTTCAGGGCTAATGACCAAGGTGTTTATTCAATCGCCTCGTTGGAGCCACAGTATAAATATGTGGCCATGATGACATGTCGGCTATATGGGAGAGAGGACACATCACATTCTCTCCTGGCATGGATGCCTCTAATGTTTTGGGCCGCAGAAGGTTTCTCTTTTAATTGGGCAAAGATACTTTCGGATAGTTTGGCCAACCGGGTCACAGAGTACCGGGAGCAGAAAGAAACTGGGAGGCCATCCTCATTCTTCATGTCCGCATATATTATGGATGCGATATGTTCCATGAAACCTTTCCCATTGATGAGATGGGGTTGGACTGCAGCCCAAGAGAAACCCATACATGTATATCATGACAAAATATGGGAGAACAAAGCAGAAAAGTTCACATATGAAATTTTTAACTGGGTGATGGTGCCCCTGCATATCGCCATTTTCAGGCACCCACCACCTCGTATCTCAGACAGCATTGCAACAAATCTAAGTGGCATAGCGGATTGGTACATGGAGGTAGATTTTTCATACTTCAAAGTTTTCAGGGCTTCTGTTCCCCCTCATGCGCTACCATTGTTCATTCCTGACAAGCTGGCTTGTCGCGAGGTATCCCGGCAGACAGTAATTGGCAGGGTGAGTAAATAACTCAAAGGGTACTCAAATAAGGTATGACCTTCTTTTCCCATTCGGCTGAATTCTTATTCTTTGTTAGATTTCGGGCATGCCAAAGTCGAGGTTGCAGCCCTGGAAGACCTAAGTTTGGTCTCCATCGAATATAAGAAACACGATCCACAGAGGGTTTTGAGCAACCATTTAGCTAATTGTGGGCTCAAGATATTTGAGCATGAAAATTCACCCCCGGATGATGTTTTCCAAGGGGCGAGGTCATATGAAGAAGTGCTAGCCCGGATCCAATCCTTAGCACCCGAAGACACAGCCTCTGTATTAAGATTCCAGGAATGTAGACGAAGTTGTCTCCCTGCTGTGTTTGGAGGTGGGGGTCCGGGTGTTTCTGAGACGAAGAAGAAGGATACTGAAGGTTCTGAAGACACAATTCCTGACCTTGGAAAACACCAGGAGGGGGAACAAATGAGGAACCGTGAAGCAGAGTTAAAGACTCCGGACCCACCAAGGAAACAAAATCTGGAGGCTAAGGTAAAAACTTCGGACCCGCCAAGGAAACAGAAGCTGGAGACCGGGACAAAGACTCCAGGACCACCAAAGAAGCAGAATATTGTTGATACTCCAAAAGAATCGACAAAACAAATCGGAGAACCCATCGCCTCGGTCACACCCTTGCAGTCAACACAGGGAAATGTCGGTGAGGGATGGATATTTAATGAATAACTGAGGCCCATAAGAGCAGAAGAACTCCCTCTATATGAGTTCTTCTTTGATAAGAAGAGGAAGGCTGTAGTGAAAAGAGAGTTCTATCAAGAAGGAGGGTCTACTGCGAAAAAATATAAAATCATGACCGATGGAAAAGATAAGAAAAGTGATCAACTCGCCACTGAAATCGCAGGAACGCTGGGAGCGTATGCTTCGGAAAATCAATTCTCAGTTGGGATTTTAAAGAACCAACTGAAAAGGAAGAATTGCCTAATCAGGACCCTCGAGGCTAGATTGGCTACAGCTGCAAAGAACACTAAAGGCCAGGCTAGCATGGAAATAGAACAGGCCACAATGACCGACAAAAATGAAATAGAGGTGCTCAAGGCCAAGCTTGAGCAAGCACAGTTGGTGGTCTGAGATGGTTGAGCGCAAGTGAGCCAATAGAGAAGTCTGATTGAATAGTTGTAGGCTCGGGTAGAGATCGTCGAGACCAGAGCGATAGACATCGGGATATTTAAATCCCAAGCTAGCGAGATTCAGAGTAGAATATTTTCGGCACAGCAGAATTTGCTCGCCAAGGTGGGAATGATCTGGGAAAACTGTCTGTTGATAAATCAGGTTTCCGAGAACCTATCGGCCAGAGAAAGGAACGCAGGAGCGGCTCAGGTCGCTTTCCAGGAAGTAGTAATAGCCACGAACAACCGGGTTTTGGCGGGTACTCCCAGGTTCACCACTTCGGAGCAAACCCATGGGAATATTTTGTTGAAGGACTGGGAGCACAACATCGCCTTGGGAAAGGAACAAACCCAGAAGGTAATCAACTCCCTCGAAGAAGCTTTTAATTCTATAGACGGCGAGCTGATGGGCATTGACAGCGGAGGCAATGCAGAAGCATTGATGCAAATGAATGTAGAACAGATCTCACTTGATCTGAAAGATAAGGAAGAAAGAGATTTGGCTAATATCTCTCAGATGAATATGGTGGACATAGTTCAAGTTGATAAGTACATGATCAAACCCGGTGCGCAACTAAGTGCCCTCGACATCATTGATTAACAAATGGAGGACAAATTGCAGCAGTTAGCTCGAGAATGTTACTTTGTCGAGGCCAACTGTCAAGTAGAACAATCATGGCTCATATCCCAGCTAGTGGAAAGATGTATCGCCTGCACTGAGTCTGCGAGACGACAAACACCTGGCATTAAGTGAAGACATAGTGGGAGAAATGGAGCGATTTCTCTCTCCTCTGTCATAACCGAAATTTTGCGACTGTTGAGATTCTATCCGTTTTGAAAAAATTGTATAAATATATCCCAGAAACAAATAAACAAGGCTGGACCTTTCTGAGTCATTTGTAATAGAGTTTTAACATTCAGAGTTAATTCAAGCAGATCTGGAGATTCTCAATTCCGTCACTTCTGTATTACAATTTTGCTTCCTTGTATCTCATTTTTACATTGCAATTCACATTCATAATTGATGTTCTTCGTTATAATTTAGTACGACCACTACTATAGAGAATGAATTTGGGTTTTCTGTAATTTCTTATTTTCTTTCCTTTGCACCAGCTATCAGCTGTGTAAGACCAATTTGGATTTTTGGAATTCTACATATATTCTTTGTTACATTGGTTATTTTTTTACATATTTTCCTCTTCCGTTTATGTCGTAAGTTTTTCCCCTGGTTGGAACCTTGCACTGAACGGCTTAATGTTTTTCTCCCATCTCACCCCTTTTATTAAAATATGATATAGTTACGGGAACGAGCCTTAGATTCACATCCGTATTTTATTTCTGCAATCGTAAGTTCTGTTTTATAAGACCAAACTGAGACAACACTTAACCTTTCTTGCAGTTTTTCATACCTTCATTGTTCCCCCGTGACAGTTCTTGTACCAACTCAACCTAACGTCGAACCTGGACTACTGAATCAAACACACATTGCCTTAAACCTCTTCGACACCATTCTTAAAATGGCAATTAACTAGGCTGAACTCGAACAATCATGGGCAGCCATTGAACGAGATATAACTACCCAGGAATAGTGGGAAGCTAGACAACAACAACATAGAAACTTTCCCTAGTTTCCTTTACCGAGAGTTTACTCTTCCCTCTTCTACACGATTACCCACTTTCGGATGCCTTGACACTGTACTTTAAGCCTTAGGTGTAGACTCAGGAACAACACATGGTAGGATCCCACCCAATGTATTCACTTAGCTATCCATATTCCCAGAAAAAATGAAATTTAAAATATAGTTTAGGAGTTGCTAGTTGTTTGTGGCATCCACCCTAATACCAACTGTTATTCCTCACTAGTTGTCATTGTACTCAAAAAATAAGGCACTTGCCACTTGTGTCATGAATTTTTATCTCTCAATAAAATAACCATCAAGGATAAGTTTCCCATTCTAGTCATTAATGATTTCTTGAATGAGCTCAAGGGCACTCAATTCTTCACCAAAATTGATCTCCATTCCAGCTATCACCAAATTCGCATGAAGGAGGCCAATGTTCCCCAAATGGATCTTCTCAGTCATGAAGGACATTATGAGTTCTTATCAATACCCTTTTTCCTTTACAATGAACCTTCCACATTCCAAAGTCTCATGAACCACATATTTCAACCCTTTCTACGTCATTTTTTCCTTTTCCTTTTTCATGATATCCTCATCTAGATTAAAACTTACCATTCCCATATCTCCCATGTGGAGTAGTTATTACAGCTTATATATAATCATCAACTCTTTCTCAAGAGGTCCAAATGTGACTTCAGTGTCTTTAAAGTATAATATTTGGTTCAAATTGTCAGTAAGGATGGTGTCCAAATGGACCCAAAGAAAATTGAAGAAATGTAGGATTGGCCACATCCTAATACTCTTAAAAATTCATGAGGTTTTATGGGTCTCACCAATTACTATTATAATTTCATCAACTAGACATACGTAAATATTGTTTCTCCCCTCACTACCTTGCTTAAAAAAACACTTTCAGTTGGAATGAAGTCACAGATCAATCCTTCCAAGATTTAAAGAATGATATGTGTACAACCCTTGTACTTTGTCTACCATACTTCAATAATACTTTTGTTTTTTAATTTAATACCATAGTTAAAGTCCTTATAGCATTCTTAATGCAAGAGGGAAGAAACCTATATTTTACTAGAAAATAAGTCTATGAGAGGCACTTGGGAAAATCCACCTATGAAAAAGAAATGATGTTTATCTTGAATATTGTGGATATGTATTATCCCTACCTATTGAGGAAACATTTATAGATTAAAATTGATCATCACAACCTAAAATAATTCTAGGAGCAAAGGAATTCATCATCATAGAAACAAAAATGTGTGACCAAAATGTTGGGCTATGATTATGAAATCATTTATAAGAAGGGAAAGGAGAATGTGGTAGCCTATCCTCTCTCTTGAAAGTATGAAGAGGAAGGGTTCTTTTTTTCACTATCCTTCATCATATATACTTGGTTGAATGAGGTTTGCAAGGAATGGTTCATATATCCAAAGACTACCCACCTAAGACAACAAATTCAAATGGAACCCCATGCATCTTAGGGATAAACTTGGCACAATGTAAACATTCGACATAAAGGGAATATATATTTTAGAAAATAGTCTACCTTTGAATCAACAGTGTTATATGAAATCCACAAATTTCCAGCAACATCTCATTCCAACTTCCATAAAACATATGAATGGATCAATTGTTGATTTTTTTGGGAAGACATGAAGAAGGATATTTACACTTTTATGGAAGAATGTGACATTTTCCAAAGACACAAGGGAGAAACCATGAAATATACAGGGGAAACACAACCTTTAACTATTTCACCAGTTGTATGTATTGACATCTATATGGAATTCATTACGCGTTTACCCAAATATAGCAATAAATCAATCATCATTGTTGTGGTTGATCGCCTTTCGAAATATGCTCATTTTTGTTCTCTCCAACACCCCTTTAAATATTCCATGTTCACTCAAGTCTTCATGGATAATATATTTAAACTCCATGGTTTGACGCAATCTATTGTAACATACCAAGACCCCACTTTCACTAGAAATTTCTGGAAAGAACGTTTTTAGCTCGAAGGTACTCTGCAAGATACCAGATATATAAAATATGCAGAACAGAAACGAAATGCTAGAAATAACAGAATAACAGTAAAATATCCAGCATAATCTTCACAATACACA
>ML858799.1:14089-40089 GCA_009831015.1 Picea engelmannii | reverse complement strand
AATGAGGACTATCAACAAGGATTGGACACTTTAAAAGAAAATATGGTAACAACACCTATACTAGTATTTCCAGATTGGGAAAAGACATTTAATGTGCATGTAGATGCATCATCCATAGCAAGTCTTGGAGAAATTTTGGCGCATCCAAGAGCAGGAGACTTAGACCATCCTATAGCCTTTGCAAGCATAAAATTTTCAGAATCAGAGAAGAATTACAACACCACAGAAAGAGAAAGCATATCCATGGTATATGCACTTCAAAAATTTAGGCACTATTTACTAGGTAAACACTTTAAAATGTTCACAGACCATTCTACCCTAAAATATCTAGTCAACAAGCCAGTGTTTGGGGGGAGGATCTGTAGATGGATATTATTATTTCAAGAATTTGATTTCAAGGTGATAGCCAAACCAGGGAAGTTGAATGCAGAACCTCATCACCTGTCAAGGGTAAATAATGGAGAACCTACTAACTTGGAAGACAACTTGCCTGATGGAAAATTATTTTCAATACAAGTAGCTGGTGAATACTTCACTGATATTTTTGAATACTTAAGCACATGGGTTGCGCCACAGGATTTTATCACTACGCAGAAGAAAAATTTGGTAGTCAGAGCTGCAAACTATCAACTTATTGCAGGACATTTATACAAGATGGGTGAAAATAACATTTTGAGAAGGTGTGTATTGGAACATGAATGGCCCAGAATTTTAGTAGAAGATCATGACGGTATAGTTGGAGGTCACTATGCAAGAAAATATACCAGACAGAAGGTATTGCGAGCAAGATTATGGTGGCCAACAGTCCATAAATATGCCAAGGAATATTGCTAGAAATGTGATGTCTGTCAGAGGGTTAGCAAACCCAACAAAAGGGATGAGATTCCTTTAAGACCACAAGTGACTATGAAAGTATTTGGAAAATGGGAAATATACTTTTTTGGACTAATTAATCGCCCATAAAAAAGGTCCAGAGATAGATATATCATTACTGCGACCGAATACTCAACCAGATGGGAAGAAGCAACACCAATCAAAGACTATAGCACAGAGACAACAACACACTACTTATTTGAACAAGTGTTCGCCAGATTTTGATGTCCCATTATTTTGATGAGTGACTAAGGAACTCACTCTATCAATAATACCATCAGGGATATGATTGAGATGTTGAACTCTATCACCGAAAGAGTACACCATATCATCCTCAGGCAAATGGAAAAATACAACATTTCAATAAGAGTTTGAAAAATGCTTTGACAAAGATGTGAAATGTCAAGAGGGATGATTGGGACTTGAAAATACTAGCATTACTATGGGAATATAGGACCACATGCAAGAATTTGACAGGACATACACCATTCAAATTGGTGTATGGAAAGGAAGCAATGGTGTCATTATAATTTTTGGTACTCAGTTTGCGCGTAGTAGAAATTACCAACATGACGGAAAGAGGCTCAGTACAAGAGAGGTTAAATCAAATAATGTAAATGGAAGAAGACATGATTTCGACAGGATTTCACCAGGAAGTACAGAAATCAAGAGACAAATATTGGTATGACAGACATATTAAAAAGAAGAATTTCAAGGAGGGAGACCTAGTTCTACTCTATGACAACAAATGTTTCCAACACATTGGTAAGTTTAGAATGCATTGGATAGGGACATATAAAGTAAATACTATCACAGATGGGGGATTTGTACAGCTAAAGGGCTTGGGAGGAACATAACTAAAAGGCATGGTCAACGGTAGTCGACTAAAACTATAGAGGGACATTTTACCTACTAACACTTAAAAGTTACACCGCGGTGAAAAAGGAATGTATATAGTGTACTATAGCATATATTAGGATAGAAAAATGATAAAAATAAATACAAAGGGAAAAAGAAGAAAAAAGGAAGAAAAAAATAGAAAAAGGAAGAAAAATACAAAAAGATGCAGAAGTTGAGAAAACCACAAGGAAGTGCAAAAAAAAGTTGCACACAACAATTACTACAACAACATCAGAAGGAAGTGCACAGGAAAAATTGCACTCGACGCAAATGCACACAAAAAGTGAATTTTTTTTACGAATGATTCTATAAAAGGTGGAAAACACACGTTAGTTCAACACTTAGTGATTTTTTAGCACAGAGAATGATACAAAGTGTTTTACCTAGTTATAATTTTAATAAGAAGAAAACAAGTGTGCAAATTGTAGAGAATATGACCCCACCAAAGTTTGGCGCTCTAGGCCAATATGTGCGAGTTACCCGATAGGGCCAAAGGCGCAAGGAAAGAATGAGACAACCCAAGAATGTGGTCGAGCTAGAAGATGTCACCATTTCAGACACATAATCGATCATATAGATGCAGGTTGAAGATGAAACATCGATAGTGCCACAAGATGAAGTAGGGAAGAGTTGTAGGGCCTGGAATGGTATCCCAAACCTAATCCTGAAATGCCCGCGAAACCTGATGAAATGATGGGACAACGAAACTCCCACAAAGGATAAGAGGTGTTGGTCAAGGATATCACCAACTGGCCAAATTTTGAGAGGGAATAAGAGGGCGCAGAGACAAAAGAGGTAGGTCCATATGCTTTTGGGAAGAATAGAAAGGTGCAAGATGCCCAAACATCACACTCCCATATCTCCCAGACCTAGTGTGCACCATAGACGATATACTAGGGAAGGTACCAAAACTTCGGTACTTAGACTACGATGTGCGCGATGCGGCCAAATTCACATATTTGGACAAAGAAACTTACTTAACAAACACAGGGGAAATTGGACCCCTAGGTAAACCAAAAATGGAGCCTGCACAGTGGATAATGAGGCTTTATAATTCTAGCATAATGAACCTTTTGGATATACCACACTCCGGGCGTGGTAAAAATGTTGGGCTCTGCGTCAAACAACTAGTCGACCACATACACGAATGCATCCTTTGGATGGATAGGGCAGTACAACTGGATGTGGTGTTGATTTCCAATATCATAGGTTTACTTATATTCAATGCATAACTAGAGGAATACTTGGATAACAAGGAACATGAGAAGGAAATCATCGAGCTGGTCAAAGCACAATTTGGCACCAGTCAGGGAAGCAGGGGCATTATGCTCAAGGATATTAATGACAATGTGACAAGGTTTGCCAACAAGCTTATGGATTGCAAGATACTGAGGAAGTGTAGAAAAGAAGAAGTTCCAGCAGGAGTTATTGCAGTAGCGCAGAGTGCGCGAAAGGAGTGATGTTCAGTTATGAACCGGACCTGCTGAACCAATTTTTGGTGGATTGAAGAGATGTGTAGGATAATGGAACCAAGTTCCATTACTCCTGGATTATAATCCTTATAGCTTTGGCAGGATGGAAGGAGCCAAAATTTTCAACTTTACTGGATAGGAAAGGAAAATGTTATGCCACACAATATGAGTCCCTATGGTAGGCTAAAGAGAATAAAAATCAACAAGACAATAAAACGATTTTTGAAATATTGTTGGAAGAAATACAAAGTTGCACAACCAATGTGTGGAACATACCTGTGGAGGTAATACAAGAAACCAAAGGGATATCCAAGTTCAAGGAATCAAGGAACCACATGTGGATCCAAGATGGAAGAGATCTAAAGAAGGCATGGTTATAAATGAAATATTGTGTTACCAAGGATGAAGTCAACTGTATAATCAAAGACTGGCTTGTGTAGTGGCAACGACTAGTAAAAAACCCATCAACAAGGCCTGTCGCGACACAATCCTCTAATCCCAAGTAAAATGATGAATCAATTTCCTCAGCAAAAGAAAGCAGTCCAATCGATAATACTATAAAGGTTGCAGTGCAGAATCAGTCGTCTGGAAGCAATGCAGTACCAAAAATACCAAGGAGGACAACGACAGTGATAAGGATAGATAACCATCCAGATATTAGAAAGGGGGATATATCAAATGCTAGTGAAGAGAGGGTCCATGTTACAACAAGTGGGGCACAACCCTCACAGACATAAAGGAATCTAGTGCAGGTAGAAGAGGAACACAAAAAGAGGAAATATGTCATGGAAAACCCAGTCACCACTCTGATAGACGATGATACTGAATTCATTGCGAACAAGGTCCAATATGGGGGGGAAGAGGTGGTCTGTATTGCAATGTCACAAAGAGAAGAGATCATTCCCAAGATTATAGAATTCCATGAAACTCTACAACAATAATGGAGTCAAGAAGGACCATAGGCTAAAGTGCAGCAACAAGAAAAGACACAACAACCCCCCGTGTAGAAAGAAGGAGAGGGGACAATATAGTTTGTATTACAATGGAGGGAAACATTCAACGTCACTTGCCAAATGATCAGAATGGATCACGATACTGTGTATAAACCCATGGGGGAAGTGGATTAATTTGAATTTTTCATGGCACATATACCCACTGAGGAAATCTATGGAATCTAGGCTAGCATAATGAAGGAAGTGCAATCCAGAGCCTGTGTGGATGGACCGAACTTGGAGGTGGGTAGAGGAGTCGTTGAAATGTTGCAAATCACATGTGACCAACTGACCTCAGAGAAAGAGGAGGAGAAATAATGTGCATATAAGCTAGAACATGGATTAAAAATGGTATATGATCACATCCCAGGCAACATGCAAGCACTTGAGAGGAGTGCAAAGGATAATATTAAAATGATTTCACAAACAATTGACGAATACATGAAGGAAATTGAGGAGATAAAGTAAAGTCTTAATCCTAAAACTCCTCCAGATATTTGATAATAGAGAGAACAACAATATGCACTCTAGATAGCATAGATTGTGAAATAAGAAAGGGAAGTAGCATAATTGTTCGATAGAACCGCACAGATATGGACAATTCTAGAGGAAGATGAAAAGGTCCAACAATGTTACCAACAATAGGTATGATCAGTGTTGTTATATAGGAGCTAAACTAGTGGAAAAAAACAATGAGTATCATAGAGTGCTTGAAGGACACTCAAGAAATGAAGACTTTGTATATAGAGTTGAAGAGAATGCAGAAAAATAAGCAATAAAGACAAGCTGAATTGGAACCCCTCCAAGAACAAGCAACACCGATGATTGCACAATTGGAGGAAGAGAAGATGAGTATGGAATAGGCACAATCATAGGGAATGATGCAGGAGCATATACAACATCATTAAAAGGAGGATAGGATGGAGTAAAGCACATCATCCAATGCATGCATGAAGCTGATTTAGACTACACAAAGGAGAGCACACCTTTTTGAATTTGAATTTAATGATAAGAAATGTACTTAATGTATGGAGGTTAAGTCCATACCCAAAATATCCTTTTGTATTGTAATCTCTTTATGTTGGACAAATGAGAGGGGGTTTGAATCATTTGTTATTGTTCTTAAACAACTATGCCCACTTTAAACTCTTTACAAAACACTCTATGACAATCACAATAATGCAGGAAGTAAGAAATAGAATATTCAACATCAATCACACACATGAAATATACAAAGATAGATATTTCCTGAGGAAACCCATAAAGGAAAAAATCTCTTCTTCTTTATATGATAAGTAATATTTATTTTCTGTACATTATCATTCTTATGAGCTCCAACTCTTGCTGAGGCTAGAACCTTTGTTTTACAAGTTGCAACTTGTTGAGAGCACCAACACTCTGGTTTCTCTAGCACCCACTAGAAGGAAGCACCAAATCCCTGGTTTCTCTAGCTCCCACTAGAAAGAAGCACCAACTCCCTAACTGTTGAAGAACTAACTGGATGGAAGTAACAACTTCCAATAACACAGGCACTGACCTATATAATAGAGAACAATAGTTCTCCCTTGCTCCAACCTACCACCCTGGTTTTTCTGGCTGCAACTAGATGGAAGCTATAACTCCCTGTGTTCAAGCACCCACTTGAACTTATGATGACAACAGTCCTCCCTATCACCTCCCTACCACCTTGAATATAAAAAATTTGTTCCTGAAACTTATTATAGTGATATAGTATTTGTCAAAAATCTTGCCAGTCTCATCATTGTTCTGTTGCACTACTCTGCTAGCATTAGTGTTTTTCCTGCTTGCACCTCCTTGAGTTTTCTATTTTTCTTATCTATCTCTGGATGTGCAACAAAAATTTCTCTTCCTCTCCCAGATAATAATTTTTGATCTATCTCTTTCTTCTATGCTTTATGCTTTGTGTATTATTTCCATTCAATGCACTGCACCTCTTCTATGCCTTTCAGCTCTTGCACACAACATGCTTCTACCCACATGAATAATTGTCAACAAAAACAACCCTCTATTCTTTGTTCTGCATATATTTATGATGCCAAGTCCTATTCTAGATCATACAACTAACTCTTCATTTTCTCTGGTGATCATGCTGAGTCTATTCTTCATCAGTGACCATTATGCTAAGACTATTCTTCATCAGTGGTCATTCCTGAGATTCTTTACCTTTTTTCTAGAAGTGCAACCCTTCGTCTTCTCTGTTACAGTTGAGATTATCCTCTTTGTTACAGTTACAGACTTCAACACATTCCCATATGTCAATTGTCTCTATGATGAGTCTTCATTCCACCTATAGTTACCTCGAGACTCTTCGACTCCTCTGGAAGTCACCCTACTGCTCCTTGAATTTTCTAGTAGATGAAATCACTTCGTTCTACCAGTTACCGAGAAAACCTCCATGCGTTCATCCCTTTGACACCTTTTCCCTTCTTGAGAAGAAATTCACAGTGGGCGCTAGATATTATTTCTAATCCCCTCCCTTTCACGTGACCACCGAAGGTGACCATACACCAAACCAATAGTCATTTCGTGATTTTTCATTTCAGGATGTTGATTGTGAGTCACCTCGATTTTCCCAACTCACAAATATTCAAGGTGGAGCCTAGAAATTCTAGATCCTTCCTTAAACTTCATCAATGTGACCATGGCTATGACCATAGGCCTCACTTATAAAATTATGCTTGCTAGATCAATGGTCCATATCTCTCCATGATTCAATGGTTGAGATCTCCTTTTCACGTTTTGCAACTTCATGATTCGCGATGTCAAAGGTTGGATCACTTCCCTTCTTCTAATTCTTGAAATCATGATTCCGTTAGATCAACAACCCACAATCCTTTGTGATCCGATGATCCATATTTTTTCATGACTTTGCATTTCAGAGATTCAACTGTGAGTTGCCTTGATTTTCCCAACTCATGAAATCTGAAATACTCCATATCATATCAGTGGTTGAGATCTCTCCCTTTGATCGACAGCTGCGATCAAATCACGATTTAACGTTTCACGACTTCATAGGTTAGAGAAACTCCTTTCTTCAACTCCCGATTTCCCGACACTTGCTCCAAATCAACGACACACGATCTTTTGTATTTCAATAGTCTAGATATCTTCTTCAAGATCTTAGACTTCATTCTTCGTCATGCCAGATCAAAGTTCCATGATCCTCAGTGATGTGATGGTCCATATCATTTTGTGAATTCACATTTCGCGAGTTCCTCCAACTCTCAACTTTGACTCTTCCATTTTGCGAGTCAGCAAAATGATGATCTCTCATCACATTTCCTTCCTAACATAAACGACTAGGATCGAATCCACTCTACCCCTTGCAAATATTTTGAATTTCAATTATTTGAACTCCAAGATCTGTTTCCTCCTGTTGACCTTGATGATGGACGATTTCGATGACTTCAAACTTGTCTCATGCACTTTCCTTGGGATCCAATGGATATTGGTCCACGTACTTAGATATAATGGCTGAGATCTATTCTCCTCTTCTATGTGTGCTTGTTCCTCCTGTCTGGACTCTGATATGATGGCCCAGATCATTCAAAGTGCTCGATCCAATGGTCATTGTCGCTCCTCCTCCTGAGCTTTGGCTTTCTCAAACCTCTTAGTGTCAAAGTCCATGACCTTTGATCCTTATGTGAGCCTTGATGTATGGGATATCATCTACGCATCTTAGAACACTATATCTCCCTATCTTTGGAAATGTAGTTAGCCTTGGTCCTAGTGTAGACTTGCGCTCTGCATGCAACTCGATACTATCTCTTCTGAGCTTCTCAAGATTTCTCTTATGAATCTTCCCAAAAGACTTATGGTTCCCTCTTGACACTTTCTACCTGTAATCATGCCATCATTGCTGTTGTTCTTTCCATCAATGACAAGAAAAAGCTTCTTGTAAATATTGTTGTTTTTGTTCTTGCCATCAATGAAAAGCACACTCTTCCTGTAAACTTGCCAACAATCTCCCCCTTTTGCATTGATGGCAACCCTGAAAGGCTTCTTTGTTCTACTTAGACCTCCAACTGTAGCATCCAGACCACTCCTTTTCTCCCCCTTTGACATCAATTTCAAAGAAAACATGCTCCCCATAAGTTGTTGCAGTAATGTGTGGAGGTATCAGATATTCAACCAATACATAATCCTCCTGATAGGATGGAATCTCTTAGGTTGATAATGGGGTCATGCCCAACTTCTGGCATAGATACTCAAACTAAGCTTTTGCAAGCGGTTTAGTGAAGATATCAACAATCTGATCTTTGGATGGAATATAATGTAAAGAAATAACAGTTTTCGTCACCTTTTCCCTCAAGAAGTGATACTTGATGGGCATATGCTTCGTCTTGGAGTGAAATACATGATTCTTTGACACACTGATTTCACTAGTATTATCACAATGAATTAGGATTCGTGCAGTATATTTTACCTCCAAGTTTTCAAGTTTCTGAATCATCCATAATACTTGGGTACAACAAGTGGTAGTTGCAATGTACTCATCTTATGTAGTAGATAAGGAAATAGAACCTTGCTTCTTGCTCAGCCATGATACAAGGGAATCTCCTAAGAAGAATTCACCTCCACTCTTTCTTTTCCTTTCATCCACGTAGTTAGCCCAATCAACATCTGAATAGATTGATAGTTGAAAATTCTAATTCCTAGGATACCATAGGCCATAGTCCATTGTTCCTTTAAAGTATCTGAATATTCGTTTGACAACTAACAAATGGCTCTGTTTAGGTGCAACCTGATACCTTCCTACCATTCCAACAATATGCATTATTTATGGACGGGATGTTGTGATGTAGAATAGGTTGCCTATCATATACCTATATGAACTCTGATCAACATCAGGGGAGTCATCATCCTTGCTTAACTTTCATCCAGTGACCATAGGTGTGCTCATAGGCATGGAATATTCCATTTGAAACCTTTTCAACATTTCTCTTAGATATTTCTCTGGAGAAATAAATAATCCTTCAAAACTTTGAGTAATTTGTAGACCAAGAAAAAATGACAATTCCCCTATCATAGACATTTCAAATTCAGACTGCATGGCAGAAGAAAACTATTGTACCAATGAAGCATTATTGATTTCGAAGATGATGTCATCTACATAGACCAACACAATGAGCAGATCATTACCCTTTTTTTTCGATATATATATATATATATATATATATATTGTTGTCAATTGTTCCTCTCTTGAACCCTTTGTCTTGAAGATACTTATCCAGTCTGTAATACCAGGCATGAGGAACTTGTTTCAACCCATATAAGGCTTTCTTCAGCTTGCAGAAAAAGTCAAGGTTATCTTACAGTTGGAAACCCTATGGTTGTTCCATATAGACTTCTTATTTTAGATCTCCATTTAGAAAATATGACTTGACATCCATTTGATAGACTTTAAACTGTTTATGACAAGCATATTCAAGAAACATTCTAATAGCTTCTAATCTTGCTACAGGCACAAATATTTCATCAAAATATAGTCCTTCTATTTGAGCATATCCTTTGCAGACCAATCTAGCCTTATTTCTTATAATATTTCCTTTCTCATTCATCTTATTTTTGTAGACCCATTTTGATCCTATTAAATTTTTATTCGTTGGCCTAGGAACGAGTTCCCAGGTCTCATTTTTTTCAATCTGGTCTAGTTCCTCATTCATTAATTTTACCCATTTTACGTCTTTACCGGCTTCATTAAAGTTCTTGGCTTCCACCATGGATATGAAGGCCATATGTGATTGATTGGTGTCTTTGATTATCCTTCTCCTGGTTTGTACACCTTTGTCCTTGTCACCAATTATCTAACTTTCAGGATGATTCTTTTGAGTAATTCTGGAGGAATAATTTGATGTTGATTGTTGTCCTGACTCTTCTTGTCTGGGTGTCTCTTCTCCATCTAATTCTTGGACCTATTCATCTTCAGTTCTAGCTATGTCCTTTGTAGTAGACTCAATATTTGTCACCTCTCTTACCGGGACTCCTTCATCAACGTTTAAATCAATGCAATCAACTAATTTATGCAATCTTTTTTTAAAGCATCTATATCATTTACTATTGGTAGCATATCCTAAGAGGATGTCGTCATCAACCCTGTCATCATACTTGCCAAGGTTTTCATTGTTATTCTTTATGTAACACTTACTCCCAAAGACTTTGAAGTGTTTTATTGAAGCAGGTCTTCCATACCACAGTTCATAAGGTGTCTTGTCACTATGTGGTCTCAGGTGGGCTTTGTTAAGAATATGTACTGCTATGCATATTGCTTCTACCTAGTAATTTTGACCAATGTTCTTCTCATTCATTATTGACTTGGCCATTTGCTGAACTATTCTATTTTGCCTCTCAACTACTCCATTTTGTTGTGTAGTTCCTTGGATTGTGTATTCTCTCTTGATCCCATGTTTATCACAAAATTCCTTGAAATCACTTCACATAAATTCTCCTCCTCTGTTTGACCTTATTTCCTTTAACCTCTTGCTTGTTTGATTCTCATTTAAAGCCTTAAATATTTTAAATTTCTCAAATGCTTCATCTTTTTCTTTGAGAAAAGCAACCCAAGTAAGTCTGGAGTAATCATCAATGATCAACATAAAGTATTTTTCCTTCCCTGTGCCTTCCTGTCTTGATGGTCCACATAAATCCATATGAACTAATTGGAGTGGTTTCTCTGTTGAAGTAGATCTCTTGGATTTGAACTGTGTCCTGGTTAGATTTCCTACTTGACAGGTTTTACACACAGAGTCTTGTGGCTTTGATATTCTTGGAAGATCTTTTACTGCCTAAAGATTTTTGAGCTTGATTAAGTGGTCAAAGTTTAGATGTCCAAGTCTCCTATGCCATAACCAACTTTCATCATGTTTTCTTAGATGACATTCTTCTTTATATTCTTTCAGCACATATACATTATTTTCTATCCTTATGCCTTTAGCCACCACTTGTTCTGAATTTACAGACTTTATCTTACAATCCTTGGAAGTGGACACCACTTCACATCCTCTGTCACACATTTGAATTACACTGAGAAAATTATGTTTCAGCCCATCTACAAGCAGAACATCATGGTCTTTTACTTTACCATTACTCTAACTCACCATCCTTTTACCCTTGATTTTACCTGGTTCATCATTTCCAAAGGTTACATTTCTTGTTTTTCTTTTACTTATAGACAAAAAATTATCCTTGTCTCCAGTAATGTGCTTGGAAAATCCACTGTCTATATACCAGGGGTGTTTTTGTTTTTGAGATGAAAGTAATAGACCACATTGTTCACTATATTTCTTTTTCCATGTGATGACATTTGTAGATAAAGGATTTATTCTTGGATCTGCCTTGTACTTTGTCAGATGGTAGTTTGCAGCTTTGTGGCCGAAGTTATGATAGTTATAAAATTCAAGATCATTGTTCAGTAGGTCAAAGTGATTGGTGCTACGATGTGTATTCATTGGATTATTATGTGTATTCATTGGATTGAATGTCTCTAAACTTTATTTGACAATTTGCAATCTTATGACCAAAATTAGAACAGTAAAAAAAATAGCCATGGAAGAAATTTTGGTACTTGAAGGATGGCCTTCTTCTTGATATTTTTTGCTCCATATTCTGATCTCTTTGTTTTTTATTAGGGATAATCTTGTCTTTATTATCTTTTGGTGACAGATTACTCTCATGGTCTGATTGTCTGCTGACTTGGAACTTAATCATCTTTACTAGCTCTTTGCTTTCTAGTTGTTTGTTGCTTGAACCATTTACATACCCTAATCCAGTCTTCAACAAAGGAGATCTTTGTTTTCTTAGAATGTCATTTAGTTCTGCAGTGGATTTAATTCTTGGAATATTTTGGAGATACAATGTTTTAAACTTCTTCATCTCTTTTATGGTTTTTACTACCTCTTCTTCCAAGGATTCATATCTTTTCTTCTTTTCTGATAATAGTTGTTTCAGAATGTCCTCTATTTTCTTTGCCTCTTCTAATTCCACTTTTAGAAGGGAAAATTCTTCATCAGGTTCTTTATTATCTTTCTTGAACTATATCAACAATTGTTTTTTCTTTTTCTTCTTAGATCCGAGTCTAGCAATTTATTCTAGAGCACTGATCAATTCTCCTTCCAATTCAACCACAACTTATTCATCATCAACATCACTTCATGTGCTTTTATTATCATAATCATATTTGGCCATAAGAATAAAGTCATTAATATTATCTTCACATGAAGAGTCATTATCTGTGTCTCCTAAAGAGTCATCATTGTTTACACATAAACGTTTCTTTTTACCAAATCTCTTGGGTGTGTACTTCTTTTCACCTTCATAATTTTGATCCTCTTTCTTGTGTGGACACTTAGATGCAAAGTGACCTATCTTTCCACAGTTAAAACATTTGAAGGGAAATTTTCCTTGGTAGTTGCCTGATCCTTTCTTTAGTCTTCTCACAAATTTTTATTCAATTTCATCAGTCTCAGAATCCTCATTCTTATCTTCTTTAAATGATGCTTCTCTAGAGGAGGGTTTATCTTTAACCATCCTCATTTCATATGTAGTCAATGTTCCTAGAATTTTATCAAAAGAAAAATATTTTATATCATTAAGTTATATAGAAGAAACCTTTGGGTTGAACCTATCTGGCAAAGATCTCAAAATTTTTTGAACTAAAGAGGCTTCCTCAATTTTTTTCACCAAGTGCTTTCATTTCATTTACTAGTTCTTCAACTCTCATAAAGTACTTCCCAACAGTTTCATCCTCTTTCATATTTAGTTGTTCAAACTGTACTATATAGGTTTGAATCTTGGCATCCTTTACCTTCTCATTGCCTTCATAACTGCTAATGAGTTTGTCCCACATTTCTTTGATAGTTTCTAAGTGCATAAATTTTACGAGTTCTGCTTCTGCAAGCCCACTCATAATAACATTCATAGCCTTAGCATTAAAGCTGAATTCTAGCTTGTGATCCTTATTAGCTAGTACAATCAGCTTTACATAACCAGTCTCTACCACATCCCAGACATCTGCACCGAAATCAATTATGTAGGTTTTCATCCTAACTTTCCATAAGGAAAAGTTTGTTCCATTGAATGGGGGGGCCTTATTGGTTGAAATTCCTTCATGGCTATTCATGTTTAATCTCTAGGATCTACCCTTAGATAAAAGGAACCGACTCTGATACCAATTGTTGGACAACTGATAGGGGGGGTGAATCATTTGTTACTGTTATTTAACAATTATTCCCACTTTAAACTCTTTACAGAACACTCTATGACAATCACAATAATGCAAGGAAGTAAGCAATAGAATATTCAACATCAATGACACGCATGAAATATACAAAGATAAATATTTCCTGAGGAAACCCATAAAGGGAAAAAACTCTTCTTCTTGATATGGCAAGTAATCTTTATTTTCTATACATTATCATTCTTATGAGCTCCAACTCTTCTTATGGCTACAACCTTTGTTTTACAAGCTACAACTTACTGAGAGCACCAACTCTTTGGTTTCTCTAGCACCCACTAGAAGGAAGCACAAACTCCCTAGTTTCTCTAGCACACACTAGAAGGAAGCACCAACTCCCTAAGTGTTCCATCACCAACTGGATGGAAGAACCAACTTCCAGTCACATAGGAAACAACCTGTATAACAGAAAATAATAGTTCTCCCTTGGACCACCCTGCCACCCTGGTTTTTCTGGCTGCAACCAGATGGAGGCTAAAACTCCATATGTTCAAGCACCCACTTGAACTTATGATGAAAACAGTCCTCCCTAGAAACTCCCTACCACCCTAAATATAAAAAATTTGTTCCTAAAACTTATTACAATGATACAATATTTGTCAAAAATCTTACTAGTCTCATCACTGTTTAGTTGCACTGTTCTGCTCTGTCTGCATCACTATTTTTCCTACTCGCACCTCCTTGAGTTTTCTATTTTTTTGTGTTGTCTGTGGATGCGCACCTCAACTTTCTCTTCCTCTCTCAGATAATTATTTATTCTCTATCTCTTTATTCTGTGCTTTATGCTTTGTGTATTATTTCCATTCAATGCGCTATGCCTCTTCTATACCTTTCAACTCTTGCACACAACATGCTTCTACCCACATGAATAACTCTCAATAGTAGCAACCCTCTATTCTTTGTTCTGTGTATATTTATGATGCCAAGTCCTCTCCCAGATCATACACCTAACTCTTCATTGTCTCTAGTGATCATGCTGAGTCTGTTCTTCATAAGTGACCATTATGTTGAGACTATTTGTCATTAGTGGTTGTTCCTGAGATTCTTTGCATGTTTATGGTAGTGCGACCTTTCGTATTCTCTATTACAGTTGATATTATCCTCTCTATTATAGTTATAGACTTCAACGCTTTCAAATATTTCAATTGTATCTATGATGAGTCTTCATTCCACTGGTAGTTACCTCGAGACTCTTCGACTCCTCTAGGAGTCACCCTAATTCTCCTCGAATTCTCAGGCAGATGAAATCACTTCGTTATGGTAGTTATTGAGAAAAAAATTTCACGTTCATCCCTTTGGCACCTTTTCCCTTCCTAAGAAGAAATTCACAGTGGGTGCTAGCTCTTATTTCTAAGCCCCTTCCTTTCATGTGACCACCGGCGGTGACCATATGCCTAGCCAATAGTCGTTTCGTGATTTTGTGTTTCGTGATGTTGACTATGAGTCACCTCGATTTTCCCAACACACAAAAGTCTAAGGTGGAGCCTAGAAATGATAGATTCTTCCTTAACCTGCATCAATGTGACCATGGCTGTGACCATAGGCCTTAGCTCCAAATCTACGCTTGTCAGATCAATGGTCTAGATCTTTTCGTGATTCAATGGTTGAGATCTCCTTTTCACATTTCACGACTTCATGATTCACGATGTCAATGGTTGGATCATATCCCTTCTTTTGATTCCCGAAATAGCGATTGCATTAGATCAACGATCCATAATCCTTTGTGATCCAATGGCCCAGATCTTTTCGTGACTTCACATTTCAGATATTCAATTGTGATTTTCCCTGATTCTCCCAACTTGCAAAATACGAAATACTCCATATTAGATCAATAGTCAATATCTCTCCCTTTGATCGACGACTGTGATCAAATCACAATTTCACATTTCGTGACTTCAAAGGTTAAATAACCTCCTTTCTTTGACTCCCGATTTCCCAATACCTTTTCTAGATCAACGACCCATGATATTTTGCATTTCAATGGTCTATATCTCTTCTTCAAGAACTTGAAATTTTTTCTTCGTCATGCCAGATCAACGTTCCACGATCCTCAATGATCTGATGGTCTAGATTATTTTGCAAATTTTCATTTCTTGTGTTCCTCCAACTCTCACCTATGACTCTTCCAGGTCGCGATTCATCGAAATACTGATCTCTCTCCACATGTCCTTCCCAACATCAATGGATAGGATTGACTCCACTCTATCCCTTGCAAATATTTCAAAGTTTGATTCTTCGAACTCTCATATCTATTGCCTCCTGTAAATCCTGACGATGGATGGTTTTGATGACTTCAAAACTTGTCTTGTGCACTTTCCTTGGGATCCAAAGGTTGTTGATCCACATACTCAAATATAATGACTGATATTTTTTCTCCTCTTCTCTGTGCACTCATTCATCCTATATGAACTTTGATCTGATAGCCCAGATCATTCACAGTGCTCGATCCAACAGTCACTGTCACTCCTCCTCCTGAGCTTTGGCTTTCTCAAACCTATAAGTGTTAAAGGTCACGACCTTTGATCCTTCTGTGAGCCTTGATGTATAAGATATCATCTGTGCGTCTCAGAATGCTATCTGTCCTAAGATTTGGAAATGAAGTTAGCCTCAATCCTGGTGCACACTTGCGCTCTGCATGCAACTCAACACTATCTCTTCTGATCTTCTCGAGATTTCTCTTCTACGTCTTCCCAAAAGAATTTTGGTGCCCACCTGGCACATTCTTCTTGTAATCATGCCATTGTTTTTGTTTCTATTTCCATCAATGAAAAGCACACTCTTCCTGTAAACATCGTTGTTGTTGATCTTGCCATCAATGACAAGCACACTCTTCTTGTAAACTTGCCAACACTTTAATGTATAGATGTATTGTATGAACCTAGAGCTTGGCTATGATTTGTTTTGTAAATTCTCATTAATGTGATAGGAGAGGAGTAGGTAGGAAGGAGGGAAGGCTCGGGGAGCCCCTTCATGTATATAATTTATTTTCTTGTTCATTAAAGAGAGTTGTTGAAAACCACTGAAGTTATTGTTATGTTTGAGATCTAATGAGCATTGTATAAGTTGTTGAAGGAGCAATGGAGAACTGCTTGTATGTATGTATATTTTATCACTTGAATCAATAGAACATAGAAGCTTTGACCCAAATGTTTGGTTTTGTTGTTATTGTGTTTATCTGAATGAATGGTAGTCTTTATGTTCAATATAAATTATCTATTTGTATTTTTTCTTATGCTTACAAATGTATTTTGTGGTTAAGCACATGAGTCTGTAGAGTTAGAATAATTTTCATTTTTTTTTCTTTCGTGAGCTTGTGCAAGGAGTGCATATTGTCCACAAGGAGTGCGTTGACAGAGTTAAGTTTAACTCAAAGAATATCAAGAGAGATAACATTGAATATTTTTTAGTAATAGTGAAGAGAAATTAGAGAACCACGCAAGGAGTGCACAGGCAGAGTCATTTCCAAACTCACTATTCATAGGAATAACAGTTAGGCGTTGCATATTTTTGAATACGCAAGGTGTACACTCAAGGATCCCAAAAACTTGGAAAAAAAAAATCTCAAGAGAGATAGCAACTTGAGTCCTTGAGGAGAAATGAGTTAGACAATTTCCTAAGTATGAATGTTTTCTTGTTCAAAGGAGTGCACAAAGGGAGGTAGAGGTCTCATAAACCTCTGGAAATTAAGCTTAGGAGGGATAGCTACCATCAACATCAAGGGAGGAACTTTGGAAGTTCCCAAGTCCCAACACTTTGTAGCGCAAGAGGAGCGCACAAAGGGCAGCAAGAGGTTTCATATACCTCAGAAAGTTAAGCTCAGGAGGGCTAGTGACCGTGATCCCTTGAAGGGAAGAGTTTGGAGAAGCAACCATGAATATCCTGTGGGATATCGCCAGGGAGCTAGTGACCATCAGATCTAAGACAGTTGTGCAAAGGATATCCATCAAGGTCCTTCAATACTTAGTGCATTCATAGATTTAAAGGAGTGAAAGGGAGCCATAATAGATGAAGTTCCGAAGGAGCGAAGTGATTGTGACCATTTTCCCCATAGACGATAGGTGTCAATAGATCTGTGAGATTGGAGTAAAGGAACTTTGAGGAAGGGATTTTGAAAAGGTGGAAGAACCTTAAATCCCAAAGTCTGGATTTCACCGCAATCATTGATCGCATAAGGTATATGGGTCGATAAATCGTTCTATTCAGAGGAAAAACACCCTGGGAGTAAGGGGAGAAGGGAGAGTGGACCAGAGGTCATTCGAAGCTGGAGATGAGTCCTGACCATCAATTTAGGGGTGGAAATGTAGAGAAATCCTGTAAGTTCGAGATATATCACTTTAGCAGTTTGAAAGGAAGAGTGGTTTCCACGAGTCCCAAAGCCTAAAGCTCAACGTCTTTTGGGTTAAGTCCCAGGAAACACCCCAAGGTATTATGAGGATAGGGGCATAGTGGAGGAAGCTAGCACTTGTCATTTAAATTCTTTTTAAAGGGGAAAGAGTGCCAAGAAATCACCCATGGGTTTCAAACAACCTGCACAGAGAACTAAGGAGGGCATGTGTAAACTAAAATTGGGGCTCATCAAGAGCATAAGAGTCGATCCAACTTCAAAATTGATCAATCCTTGACTGAGAGGTCGAGAAGACAATGGGAGAGGCAGGGGGTTTGCGTCAAGTGGTATCAGAGCCATAATTCAATCTCTCTGTAAAGAAATATTAGTGCCATGACACCAAGAAGATTTAGGGATAGACCCGTATCGAATCCTGTAATGGAGGAGGAAATGAGGAGACTTCATGCAAGGCTAGATGTAATGGAAGCTGCACAAAGGAGAGCACAAGATGCAGGTGACATTATTGAGGTCTAAAGTGAAGAAATGGAAGATGAAGGAGCTGCAGGAGAAGATGTTGCAGAACATCACTTGCTGAGAGCAGTTGTAAGACTGGGAGCCAAGTAAAAAATGGAAATTCCAATGTATGAGGGTAATTTAGAAGTGGAGGAGATGCTGGACTGGATAAGAGCAATGGACAAATACTTCGACTATGAAGAGGTCAACGAGGAGAATAAGGTTAAACATGTTGTCGCAATACTAAAAGGGCATTCAACACTGTTGTGGGATGAACTGCAGACTGACAGAAGAAGCAAAGGAAAATAGAAAATTAAAAGTTGGGACAAAATGGTAGCCAAGCGAAAGGATAAATTCATACCCAAAGAATACCAAATAAATATGTTCAAGAGGCTGAAAAACTTAAGACAGAAAGGTATGACAGCAAGAGAGTATGCAGAAGAGTTCTATAGGCTTAAAAATAGAGATGGTCATCATGAGAGTGATGAAGAGAAGGTTTCCAAATACATTAATCGCATGATATATAGAATCCAGGATGAAATCAACATGGTGAATATGAGGAAAATTGAAGATGCTTATCAAGATGACTTGAAATCATAAGATAAGTTGGCCAAAAATAAAATCCAATGAGAAAGAGGAAAAATCTTGCACAAAGGTAAGGGAATTGTCCATGACAAGACTCATAATACAAAATATGAGACTAGAAAGTTTCATAGTCTTACAGGGAGAGGATGAAGTTCCCAAGGGAGACAATATGGTGGAAGGAATTATTTTCCTCGAGGAAGAGGAAGAGGCAGAGGAGGAGAGGTGAAATTATATGCATGTGGAAATATAGGGAATATGTCTCGGGAATTCCCCGAGAAAAATAAAGAGGGAGGAGAAGCTCAGATTTCTGAATTACAGAGAAGGAATGTTTAGGCAAAATCTACTGAAGATGGAAAGTCCCTCACGATGGGGAAAATTCTCTTGAAACCAGATAAAGAGTTGGAAGCACCAGTACAAAGAAACACTCTATTTAGGACTTCTTGTAAGACTGAGGATAGAGTTTGCAAGGTGTTTATAGACAATGGAAGCACTAGCAATTTAGTATCCACATAGATGTTGGAAAAACTAGAGCTAGAGACTATTGCACATCCAAATCCATATAAAGTTCCGTGGCTGCAAAAAGGACACCAGGTAATGGTAAATAAACAATGCCAAGTTGAATTTAAAATAGGTGGATACAAGGATGAGATTTTCTGTGATGTAATTCCCATTGATGTTTTTCATGTTTTGTTGGGAAGGCCATGGAAGATTGACGGAAATGTCATACATGATGGGATAAAAAACACCTACACCCTAGATAATAATGGTAGAACACACATGTTTCTTCCAATAGAGGATAAGAAAGTGAAGGAAGAAGCTAGCCCAAACATACTTCTCATGAGTGGGAAGGATCTCTTGAATGAAGTCAAGAAAGAGCAAGACATGCAGTTTGTTATAGTGAGAAAGCCCAAATTCATCCTTACAATAACTATTGTGGATGATCTACCTAAAGAAATTTAGGAACTGGTGGAAAAAATTTCTGATATAGTGGTGGATGAGTTACCTCACTCATTTCCACCCATTAGGAGCATTAGTCATCACATTGATATTATTCCAGGAGCAAGCTTTCCAAAAAAAGAAACATATAGGTTGACACCTCAAGAGAATGAAGAGTTCAAGAATCAGGTCCAAGATATATTAGAAAAAGGTTTAGTTCGGGAGAGATTAAGCCCATGTGTTGTACCAACTGTATTGAGTCTGAAGAAGGATGGAGGATGGAGGATGTGTCAAGATTCTAGAACCATCAAGAAGATCACTATCAGGTACATATTTCCTTTACCTAGGATGGTTGATTTGATGGATTGCTTGAGTGGAGCAATCTATTTTTCAAAGATAGATCTGAAAAGTGGTTATCATCAGATAATAATGAGAGAAGGAGATGAATGTAAAACAACATTCAAAACAAATGAAGGGTTGTATGAGTGGCTTGTTATCTATATGATAGACTAGTTTTTAGTAAAACCGAGAAGGAACATTTGAGACAATTGACATTAGTGATGAGGAGGTTACAACAAGAGAAATTCTTGATAAATTTAAAGAAGTCATTTTTTATGAAGACATAACTCATATATTTGGGTTTTGTGATCTCTTCAAACAAGCTAAAGATGGATCCGGAAAAGGTGGGAGCTATCAAATATTGGCCATAACCAATGAGTATATTCAAGGTAAGGCGTTTCCATGGATTAGCAAGTTTTTATTGGAAATTCATTAGAAATTTTAGTAGTATATGTGCACCAATATTAGACACTGTGAAGAAGAGACACAAATATTTTGAGTGGACATAAGAGGTTGAGAAAATATTTAGGATATCGAAGGGTAAGATCATAGAACAACCAATTTTGGTCCTACCAAATCCAGGTAAAGTGTGATCCTAGTGGAGTAGAAATTGGAGCGGTCTTAAGTCAGGATAACAAACTTGTTGCATATTTCAATGAGAAACTGAATGATACCAAGAAAAATTACTCCACGTATGACAAATAATTCTATGCAGTGATACAAGCCTTGAAAAAATGGAGGCATTATCTCATTCCCAAGGATCTTTTGTTGTATAGTAATAATCAAGCTCTACAGTTCATAACCAGACAGGAGAAGTTGAATTAGAGGTATGTAAAGTGGCTAGAATTTATGCAAAATTTCACTTTCCTTATCAAGCATATCAGTGGGAGTGAAAAAACATTTTCATATTTTTTGAGTAGGAGCTGCTTGATTATGCAGGAATTCAAAGTGGAAACCTTAGAGTTTGAACACCTTAAGGAAATATATGGTGAAGATGCAGATTTCAAATAATCTTATGAAGCCTATGCAAATCCTTTGCTAAGGGATAGAAGCCCATGGATGGAATATTTAATTTAGGATGGACTAGTGTTCAAAAACAACCAGCTGTGCATACCAAAATTCTCAATGAGAGACAATATGCTGAAAGAAAATAATAGTGGAGGTATAATAGGACATTTTGGCCATGATAAAACATTTGCACAATTGAGTGGCTCATACTATTGGCCAGGTATGAGATCTAGAGTGAAGAAATTTGTGAACAAATGTAGAATTTGCCAGTATGCAAAAGGGAGACAAAAAAACACTGGTATTTATCATCCATTTCCTATTCCAGATAGGCCTTGGGTTTCTATCAACATGGATTTTTTTATTAGGATTGCCAAGAACCTAGAGGGGAAGTGATTCCATATTTGTGGTAGTTGACACATTTTCCGAGATGTCACACTTTATACCATGCCTAAAGAAAAATGTTGCTACACACACATAAATTTTATTGTTTAAAGAAGTTGTGAGGCTACATGGATTTACCAGGAGCATTGTCTCAGACATATACACAAAATTTGTTGGTCATTTCTGGAGAACGTTGTGGAATAAATTGGGGACAAATTTTTCCTTCAGTTCAACATATCACCCTAAAATAGATGGACAGGTTGATGTGGTAAACATAAGTTTGGAGGAATTTGCTGAGGATCTTAGTCACTGAGCATAATAGTCAGTGGGATCATATTCTTCCACAAGAAGAATTTGCATACATTGATTCACCAAATAGGAGCACAGTAAAATGTTCATTCTAGATATTTTATGGAATGAACCCAAGGGGGATATCAGAGTTGAAACATTTGGGACATAATGAGTTCAAAAGTGTGGGAGAAGAATATTTTGTTGTAGACATGTAGAAAGTTCATGGTGAGATCAAGGAGCAATTGCAAGACAAGAACAAGAAGTACAAAGATAGAGTTGATCAACATAAGAGAGAACTTCAATTTGAAGTAGGAGATCAGGTTTTAGAATACTTGAGAAAGGAAATGTTCCCAAGGGGAACATACAACAAATTGAAAATGAAAAAGATAAGACCATGCAAGATCCTCAGAAAATTTGCAACGAATTCTTATTATATAGATCTACTAGATAAAGTGGGAATATAACCCATTTTTAATGTTGCAAACCTGTATCCTCATAGGAAAGATTAAATAGGAGGATCAAATGATTAGAAGGAAAACAGATGGGAAAAAAAATGCATGTAGCAGAGAATCCATTGATGGATAAGATCATAGATCAGAGGATTGGCAAGAGGGCCAGAAGGAAGACCTATTTTAAATACCTTGTGAAGTGGAAAGGCCATCCATAAGAAGATGGAAATTGGGTAAGTGAAGTAGAGATCCAGAGGCAAGGAAAGACAAAGAAAGATCTCATGGAAAGGAGCCCATGAATTTTTGGACAGAGGAGTATAATCCAAGAGCATCTACATCAACATTAAAAGGAGGATAGGCTGGAGTAAAGAACACCATCCAGTGCATGCATGAAGCTGATTTAGACTACATAAAGGAGAGCACACCTTTTTGAATTTGAATTAAGTGAAAATAAATGTAATTAATGTATGGAGGCTAAGGCCATCCCAAAAATATCCTTTTGGATTGTAATCTATTTAATGTATAGATGTATTGTACCGACCTCAAGCTTGGATCTGATCTATTTTGTAAATTCTCATTAATGTGATAGGAGAGAAGTAGGTAAGAAAGAGGGAAGGCTTGAGGAGACCCTTCATGTATATAATTGATTTTCTTGTTCATTAGAGAGATTTGTTGAAAACTACTGAAGTTGTTGTTGTGGTTGAGAACCAGTGAGCACTGTATAAGTTGTTGTAGGAGTAGTGGAGAATTTCATGTATGTACGCATAATTTATCACTTGAATGAATATGAGAGAGAAGATTTGATCCAAATTTTTGGTGTTACTGTTATTGTGTTTTTTTGAATGAATGGTAGGCTTTCTGTTCAGTATAAATTCTCTGTTTATATTTTTTCTTGTTCTTACGAATGTATTTTGTGGTTAAATACATGAGTCTGTAGAGTTATAATAAGTTTCAATTGTTTATCTTATGCGAGCTCATGAAAGGAGTGCGTATTTTCCGCAAGGAGTGTGTTGACAGAGTTAAGTTTAACTCAGAGAATCTCAGGAGAGATAACATTGAGTCTTTCTTAGTAGTAGTGTAGAGAAAGCATAGAGCCAAACAAGGAGTGCAGATGAAAAATCATTTCCAAACTCATTGTTCAGAGGAAGAAAAGTTAGGCGTTGCGGAGTTTTGAATATGCAAGGTGTGCACCCAAGGATCCCAAAACCTTGGAAAAAAAAATACTTAGGAGAGATAACAACCTGAGTCCTCGAGGAGAAAAGACAAAGAAAATTTCCTAATTTCAAACATTTTCTTGTTCAAAGGAGTGCACAAAGGGAGGTAGAGGTCTCATAAAACTCTGGAACTTAATATTAGGAGGGATAGATTCCATCAACATCAAGGGAGGAAATTTGGAAGTTCCTAAGTCCGAACACTTTGTAGCACAAGAGGAGTGCATAGAGGGCAAAAAGAGGTTTCACATACCTGAAAAAGTTAAGCTCAGGAGGGCCAATGACCATGATCCCTTGAAGGGAAGAGTTTGGAGAAGTGACGATGAATATCCCATGGGATATCACTATGGAGATGGCGACCGTCAAATATGAGATAGTTGTGTGAAGGATATCCATCAGGGTCCTTCAACACTTAGTGCATTAGAAGGTTTAAAGGAGTGAAAGGGATTCGGGATAGCTGACGTCCCGAAGGAGTGAAGTGATCTTGAGTGTTCTCCCCATAGATGATAGGTGTCAATAGATCCGTGAGATTGGAGGAAAGGAAATTTGGGGAAGGGCTTGTGCAAAGGTGGAAGAACCTCAAAGCTCGAAGGCCGGATTTCACTACAACCATTGATCACAGAAGAGACATGCATCGACAAATCATTCTATTTAGAGGGAAAACACTCTGGGATTAAGGGGAGAATGGAGATTATATTGAAGGTCATCTAAAGAAGGAGACGAGGACTCATCCTGACCATCGATTTAGGGGTGGACACGTAGAGAAATCCCGTGAGTTCAGGATATATCACTTTGGAAGTTTGAAATGAAGAGTGGTTTCCACGAGTCCTGAAGCCCTAAGATTATCGCCTTTTGGGTTAAGTCCCATGACATAGCCCAAGGTATTATGAGGGCAGTGTTGGACATATTTTCATTGATATGTTGTCATTGATCTCAACAGTTGATGTCATTGTGATGTGATGATAACTTGTTGTGATGAATTTTCATTGATGAATTGTCATTGATAACAACAATATGACAGTTAGGAGAGAATGAAAATTTCAAACAAAAAGAAGAGAATGAAAATGTCAAACAATATGCAGAGATTCAATCTCATAAGAAAGGACATTAATCAAATCTCAGAAGGAAGAGCGCATTGTAGAAATGACATTGGGATCGAAATCCCCATGGGAAAAATCCAAAGGATTGAAGGAAGAATCTTGTTCATTAAGATATTTTTCAGGAGTAATCACATAGAAGATATAACGTGAGGTGCAGAGGAATCTACCTAAAATCTCAGGAGAGGAAACACATTATACCACACAAGATCAAAGCATTCATATATCCTTGGTTCAATTGGAAACTAAGTATAAACCCAAAATATTAGAAGAGATGAAGTAGAGGAGGCTCAGAAGAAATGACACACATAAGACTTCCATTATCATTTCAGGAGTTATATTGACTGTCAAATCAAACTTAGTGGAAGGAAAATGTAAGCTGCAAATATTTCGAAGAGGACATGAGTCGTCCGATCTATGAAATATTTAGAGAGTCATATTAACTATCCGATCTATATAAAGTGGAAGGATAGGATAATAAAAGACCAAGGCCAAAGACCTAGAGTCACGATATCTCATCACTTATCCAGTTCCAAGTTAGCAATGACGTCAACAAGTTACGTCACTTCGAGAGTATGTGCTTCAAGGGAAACTAGTTTCTAATACTAGTTACTTCCCTAAGCATCGAAGGTCGAAGTTAACGCTAACCCTTGATCAAATTCAAGAGTGTTCTCGATCGTTGATCAAGTACATTGGAAGGATATGATAATCGTAAACCATGAAGTGAGACTAACTATTTATCTACTTCGGGAGAATTTTCAACCGTTGAAGATTATGGACACACATCTTTGATCCGAGAGGTTTAATGATTGTAAAGATTGGAAATTGTCAAACGTCGAAGTTTTGAAGTGAACTAGAATTGTTCATATCAACTCTTGATTAAGTCGTAATCGTCGATTGCGATTGAAACCTCTAGATAATTAAGGATCGTCATTTCACGGAAGATTAAATATGGAACATCTGATCTACTAAATGTCATATGTATACAAACTTTGGTGAAATATTCTTCGGGAGATTTGAAATATTACAGAGGTTGGAAGTCACGAAGGATGAAGTCCCAAAGTAACTACAATCGTCCATCTCATCGTGTGATTAAATCGCGATCTTTGATTTTAATAAGTGATCAAGAACTCACTTAGCGTAGCATTTGGTCATTACCTGCAGTCGTATGGAATAAATAAATAAGGGTGAAAGAAGACGAAATGATTAAATTAATAAGCACATGGTTCTACACCTATGGTCATATGAAAATGGTTTGAAGGAAGTGCCTCATACAGATTTCATCTCTGTAATTCGACAGAGGATTAACACAATAATAATACAGAGAATAGGTGAAAAGATCGAATATGATATGTTGATGAATTGAGGACACAACA
>ML858799.1:0-13989 GCA_009831015.1 Picea engelmannii | reverse complement strand
CAATATATAAAAGAATAAATACTTTATTTATTTATTTAACTTGAATGAATACATAAGATAAATCTTTGAATATATTCAAATTCAATCAAATATGAGAGACCCAACACTCTGTTACAAGACCCAACTTGTAGTTCTCAGATCCAACTGAGAAATGAGGAATCAAATCCTCATAAAACGTCCTAGCTTGTTGATCTCAGACCCAATTGGAATGTGAGGAATCCAATCCTCATACAAGACCCAACTTGTAAATAGGAACCAACCTGATAGAATCAACCTTCATTCAATCCATTATATATAAATATATATACTTCAACAAATTCAACTACTCCTCTTCTCACCATTCTTTCTTGTTTATATAGTCTTCCTACTAGTGTGAATTTGAATCATTGTGTCTTTTTATATTTGAACCATTGTACCTTTTCATTTAAATGATAATATTAAACTTTAAATAATATCATTTTTTCCTTTTATCCTTTATTCATAATGCTCATGATTTCAAACTCTTAATCATGACTGTGTGTTGATTATTTTGTCTTCATTTGTTGATCACAGACATGGATCGACTCATAATATTGTTCTCATGCTTATGTTGTGTCCTCAATTCATCAACATATCAGATTATATCTTTTCACCTATTCTTTGTATTATTATGGTGTTAATCCTCTGTCGAATTACAGAGATGAAATATGTATGAGGCACTTCCTTCAAACCATTTTCATATGACCATAGGCATAGAACCACATGCTTATTAATTTAACAGATGCCTCTTCTTTCACCCTTATTTATTTATTCCATACGACCACAGGTGGTGACCAAGCGCTAGGAAAAGCAAGTGCTTGATCACTTATCAAAATCAACGATCATGGTTTAATCGCATGATAATATGGATGATTGTCATTACTTTGGGACTTCATCCTTCGTGACTTCTAGCCTCTATAATATTTCAAATCTCTTGAAGAAGATTTCACCGAAGTCCATATAAGGATTTAATTTAGTAGATCAGATGTTCCATATTTAATCTTTCATGAATGAATGATCCTTACTTATCTAGAGGTTTCAATCGCAATCGACGATTATGACTTAATCAAGAGTTGAGGTGAACAGTTCTAGTTCACTTCAAAACTTCGACGTTCG
Organism: Picea engelmannii; assembly: GCA_009831015.1. NCBI lineage: Eukaryota > Viridiplantae > Streptophyta > Pinopsida > Pinales > Pinaceae > Picea > Picea engelmannii. The sequence continues at coordinate 12,855 of ML858799.1, read as the reverse complement.
ATTATTTCCAATCTTTGGAATCATTAAACCTCCTGGATAAAAGACTCGTGTCCATAATCTTCAATGGTTGAGAATGCTCCTGAAGTAGATAAACAATTAGCGTCACTTCATGGTTTACGCTTATTCTATCCTTCCATTGTACTTGATCAATGGTCGAGAATGTTCCCAAATTGGATCAACGGTTAGCGTTAACTTTGTCCTTTAATGCTTTGGGAAGTTACCGATGTTATAAACTAGTTTCCACTGAAGCACATACTCCTGAAGTGACATAACTTGATGACATCACTGTTGACTTGGCATTGGCTGAGTGACGGGAGCTCGTGACTCTAGGGCTTCGATCTTGGTCTTTGCTTATCCTATACTTACACTTTATATAGATCGTACAGTCAATATGACTCCAAAAATATTTCTTAGATCGGATGACTCATGTTCTCTTCAGAATATTTGTGGATTACATTGTCCTTCCACTAAATTTTATTTGACGGTCAATATAACTCCCAAGATGATAATGGAAGGCTTCTGCGCGTCATTTATTTTGAGCCTCCTTTGCATCATCTCTTCTGATATTTTGCATTTATACTTGGTTTCCAACTAAACCAAGGATATATGCATGCTCTGATCTTGTGTGTTCTAATACGTTGCATCTCCTGATATTTTAGGTAGATTCCTATGCACCTTGCATTATGTCTTCTGCGTGATTACTCCTTAAAACTATCTCAATGAACATGATTCTTCCTTGAATCCTTTGGATTTTTCCCATGGGGATTTCGATCCCGGTGGAATTTCTAAAATGCACTCTTCCTTCTGAGCTTTGATTAATGTCCTTTCTTCTGATCTTGAATCTCTGCATACTGTTTGACATTTTCATTCTCTTCATTTTGTTTGATGTTTTCATTCTCTACTAATTTTTATACTATTTCTATCAATGACAATTCATCACAACTTATCATCACATTAGAATGACATCAACTGTTGACATCAATGACAACATATCAATGCCAATATGTCCAACAATCTCCCCCTTTGTCATTGAACGAAACAAACTAACTTCATATGAAAACTCCCATTGTGATGAGGCTTCTCTCCTTTGAAGTTACTCTCCCCCTTTGACATCAATTGCAAAGGGTTGCTCTACTTATGATCAAACTCTATATGTATACATTTTTTTGACCAAAATATGAACTTGGGTAACTCCCCCTGCAATCATGCTCTGCCTGCCATAACTGGATGACTCCCCCTGTCAATATGCTCTCTCCACCTCTAACTAATCTCCCCCTTTGTTTCTGAAAGGGTAGCTCTTCCTGACAAGGTCTCTTCCCCTATTAATTTACTAACTTATTATCTCAGTTGATTGGGATATTTGTGTTCAAATAAGTGGTCTTTTTCATACCAAAATGTAGTGATACCGACTTGTAGTGATCAAGTATTTCAAAACTTAATCTACTTACTTTCTTATTTGATACCCAAAACATGCCTCCTAAGTTTTTAGTGACTTTCCTTTGTCAAATAGAACAAGAGTATGAATCTTACTGATCTTTTTGATCCGCTTCTTATTATTCTTTGATATTTCACAGGAATACCAATTGAGGATTCATACCAATTGATTTAATACCAATTTTTTTTATCAATTGATCTTTGTTGAATGATATTCCTTGAACTTCTCTTCTACCCTTATTTTTCCTCTTCTTGTATTCTACAACTAACCCTACCAATGATTTTTCTTTCTTTCACTAACAAATTATAATGTCATTAGAATTTAATATTGTCCCATATTCTTTTATAGACACTTCCTTTTATTGATCTTGATTTATTTCATATTGATTTTCACATTCTTCATTAGGACCTTCACCCATCATGTTCTTATTATTAATTTCTTCATTTTCAAGTGTAATATCATCTTTCTTTCTTTCTCCTTCATACTTTCTTCTCCATATCTCTCTATGAGATATTCTGCTTTTTGGATCTTCTCTTTCTAATTGTGTTTTTGGATATTTGTCCTCTCCTTTCTTCTTCCAACTTTTATTAGGTTTTATCACTGACTTGAATGACTTATTTAAGGATTGAATTTTTGAACTACTATAGCTTTGGGATTTGTGCCCAAACCTATCACAATTGTAACATCTCATTGTATGACAAAGTTTTCATGTGTGCCCAACAAAATTGCATCTCCAACATCTAATTGAGTTTGTGTATTTTCTTGTATATCCTTTCTCTAGTTTCTTGGAGTCCATTGCTTTATGGAAAAAGTTATGACAAGAAAAGAAATAACCATTGAAGTTTTTTCCATTCTTGATTTTATTTTTTCTTGAGAGATCTATCATTTGATTTTCTTCTTCATTTTTAGTTCTATAGCTTCCTTTCTTAACAAAGTTCATGGCTTGTAATCATTTTGTCATTGCATCGTTTCCTTTTGAGAAGGATGATTTGTTCCCATGTTTGTAAATGTTGCTCCACTTGTCATTGTATTCTTTCTTATTGTATCCAAGACCAGTTTTGTCTTCAGCTGATATTTGGATATTCCAAATCTTATATAGGATAGATGAGCCATTCTGGAAATTGACAATGTTATTTGTCTTTACATTCATCTTTTCTATATTGATTATTTCTAACTTCAACATGTGACATAATTCTTCCCTTTTGGATGATTGCATCCTCTAGGCTTCTTCATTTTTCTTATACTCCTTGAGTTGAATCTTTAGATTTGCATTACTGTATTCATTTATCTTCTTAAGGTTGATTATTTATGATTTCAACTTGTGACGTGTTTTTTCCTTTTTAGTCAACTGAATCTTCAGGGATTTTTCCACTTCCTTAGCATGATCAAGTTGAGTCTTTAGATTGATGACTATGTCTTCTATCTCATCCAAGACTTCTTTGCATTTAATTGTTTCTTCATATGTCTTCAATTCTTCCATATTTTTTGTTAGATCAAAAAAATTAGTTTTCGATATTTTGATTTCTTCCTCGTATTCTAGTTGACTCCTTTTGAGGTTGATGGCTTCTAATTCAAACATTTGGCATGATTCTTCCTTTTGACTTATTTGGATATTCAGGCATTCTTCCTTTTTCTTAGCTTCTTCAAATTGAGTCATTAGATATGCATTAGTACTTTCATTTATCTTTTTGAAATTGATGATTTCCAATTCTATCATGTGGTAATAATTTTCTTTCCTTGTTAACTAGATCTTCGGGACTTCTTCTCTTTCTTTAGTTTCCTCAAGTTGAGTTTTTAGATTGTTAACCAATTCTTTTGTTTCTTTTAGTACTTCTTTTCTTTTACTATCATGTGTATTTAATTCTTCCATCTCTTATGTTAGATTAGTAACTTCGGTTTTCAATCTTTTGATCTGTTCTTCTTTGTTTTCTAACTGAATATTTTGCTCATGTTCTTCATGGTTAGATTGATCTAACTATTGAAGTAGAAACATATCCTTTTGTTTAAGTTTCTTCAACTCTTCTAGATTTCACATAGTTGTGTACTCAATATTTTCAAGAGCCTCCACGGGAACTTTAATATGCATATAATTTCTTTGTTCCAAACGAATCTCTCCTATTACAATTGCAACTACAACATAATTTTTAAGATTATGCAATTTTTCTTTAGTGATTATTGATGTATGCCTCAATTCATTGATGAGGTTTTATTCCTCATTGTTGCTTAAGGTTTGCATCAAATCTTGCATTTCATTCTGATTTGAAATCTTTTTCTCTGTATTATGTTCTTCAATCTGATTTGAATTCACCTTTTCTTTATCTTGGTACTTATCTTGATAAGAATTCTCTTCTTTTGAGTTTTTCTCTTTATTCTGACAGGAATCCTCTTTATCTAAGTCTTGTTCCTCACTTTGATATGATTTCTCTTATTGTTGTGTTTCATTCTCGTAATAATATTCTAGTTGGAGCCATAATTCTTTAGCAGATTTGTAGTGAGTGCCTCATATTTTGTTTGACTTGGTCTGACAATCCATCTTGGATTTATTTTAAGGCTATTGAATTGTTTCTCCTTGCCTCCTTTTCAGTTTTGGTTTTTCTATTTGAAGTAGTTAAGTGTCAGGGCTTACTGACTACTGAATCCCAAACTACATATCCTCTTGACTTCAGATGTCTTTTCATATTTTCCCTCCATGTTGAATAATCTGTTCCTCAAATAAGGGAGCTTCATTTGTGGAGATAACAATTTGTCCACCCATTTCTTCTGAATCTACCTTTAGTGTTTAAACTATGCTGAAGGAACTCACTTTGATACCAATTTTTGAAATGGACACTTGACACTGAGAGGGGGGGGGGTGAATTAGTGTCACAAAACTTTGGACAATTTTCCAATTTTTCATAAATTAACTTAACAACATATATTTATTTCATTTTCTTAACCAATATATAAAAGAATAAACACTTTATTTATTTATTTAACTTGAATGAATAGATAAGATCAATCTTTGAATATATTCAAATTCAAGCAAATATGAGAGACCCAAATCTCTATTACAAGACCCAACTTGTAAACAGGCACCAACCTGATAGAATGAACCTTCCTTCAATCCATTATATATAAATATATATACTTCAACAAATTCAACTAATCCTCTTCTCACCATTCTTTCTTGTTTATATAGTCTTCTAACTGGTATGAATTTGAATCATTGTGTCTTTTTATATTTAAACCATTGTACCTTTTCATTTAAATGATAATATTAAACTTCAATTAATATCATTTTATCCTTTTATCCTTTATTCATAATGCTCGTGATTTAACTCTCTTAATCATGATTGTCTGTAGGTTCTTTTGTCTTCATGAGTTCATCATATATATTGATTGACTCATCATATCGTTCTCATATTTCTGTTGTGTCCTCAATTCATCAACATATCATATTCGATCTTTTCACCTATTCTCTGTATTATTATTGTGTTAATCCTCTGTCGAATTACAGAGATGAAATCTGTATGAGGCACTTCCTTCAAACCATTTTCATATGACCATAGGTGTAGAACCATGTGCTTATTAATTTAATCATTTCGTCTTCTTTCACCCTTATTTATTTATTCCATACGACTGCAGGTAATGACCAAATGCTACGCTAAGTGAGTTCTTGATCACTTATTAAAATCAAAGATCGCGATTTAATCACACGATGAGATGGACGATTGTAGTTACTTTGGGACTTCATCCTTCGTGACTTCCAACCTCTGTAATATTTCAAATCTCCCGAAGAATATTTCACCAAAGTTTGTATACATATGACATTTAGTAGATCAGATGTTCCATATTTAATCTTCCGTGAAATGACGATCCTTAATTATCTAGAGGTTTCAATCGCAATCGACGATTACGACTTAATCAAGAGTTGATATGAACAATTCTAGTTCACTTCAAAACTTCGACGTTTGACAATTTCCAATCTTTACAATCATTAAACCTCTCGGATCAAAGATGTGTGTCCATAATCTTCAACGGTTGAAAATTCTCCCGAAGTAGATAAATAGTTAGTCTCACTTCATGGTTTACGATTATCATATCCTTCCAATGTACTTGATCAACGATCGAGAACACTCTTGAATTTGATCAAGGGTTAGCGTTAACTTCGACCTTCGATGCTTAGGGAAGTAACTAGTATTAGAAACTAGTTTCCCTTGAAGCACATACTCTCGAAGTGACGTAACTTGTTGACGTCATTGCTAACTTGGAACTGGATAAGTGATGAGATATCGTGACTCTAGGTCTTTGGCCTTGGTCTTTTATTATCCTATCCTTCCACTTTATATAGATCGGATAGTTAATATGACTCTCTAAATATTTCATAGATCGGACGACTCATGTCCTCTTCGAAATATTTGCAGCTTACATTTTCCTTCCACTAAGTTTGATTTGACAGTCAATATAACTCCTGAAATGATAATGGAAGTCTTATGTGTGTCATTTCTTCTGAGCCTCCTCTACTTCATCTCTTCTAATATTTTGGGTTTATACTTAGTTTCCAATTGAACCAAGGATATATGAATGCTTTGATCTTGTGTGGTATAATGTGTTTCCTCTCCTGAGATTTTAGGTAGATTCCTCTGCACCTCACGTTATATCTTCTATGTGATTACTCCTGAAAAATATCTTAATGAACAAGATTCTTCCTTCAATCCTTTGGATTTTTCCCATGGGGATTTCGATCCCAATGTCATTTCTACAATGCGCTCTTCCTTCTGAGATTTGATTAATGTCCTTTCTTATGAGATTGAATCTCTGCATATTGTTTGACATTTTCATTCTCTTCTTTTTGTTTGAAATTTTCATTCTCTCCTAACTGTCATATTGTTGTTATCAATGACAATTCATCAATGAAAATTCATCACAACAAGTTATCATCACATCACAATGACATCAACTGTTGAGATCAATGACAACATATCAATGAAAATATGTCCAACACTGCCCTCATAATACCTTGGGCTATGTCATGGGACTTAACCCAAAAGGCGATAATCTTAGGGCTTCAGGACTCGTGGAAACCACTCTTCATTTCAAACTTCCAAAGTGATATATCCTGAACTCACGGGATTTCTCTACGTGTCCACCCCTAAATCGATGGTCAGGATGAGTCCTCGTCTCCTTCTTTAGATGACCTTCAATATAATCTCCATTCTCCCCTTAATCCCAGAGTGTTTTCCCTCTAAATAGAATGATTTGTCGATGCATGTCTCTTCTGTGATCAATGGTTGTAGTGAAATCCGGCCTTCGAGCTTTGAGGTTCTTCCACCTTTGCACAAGCCCTTCCCCAAATTTCCTTTCCTCCAATCTCACGGATCTATTGACACCTATCATCTATGGGGAGAACACTCAAGATCACTTCACTCCTTCGGGACGTCAGCTATCCCGAATCCCTTTCACTCCTTTAAACCTTCTAATGCACTAAGTGTTGAAGGACCCTGATGGATATCCTTCACACAACTATCTCATATTTGACGGTCGCCATCTCCATAGTGATATCCCATGGGATATTCATCGTCACTTCTCCAAACTCTTCCCTTCAAGGGATCATGGTCATTGGCCCTCCTGAGCTTAACTTTTTCAGGTATGTGAAACCTCTTTTTGCCCTCTATGCACTCCTCTTGTGCTACAAAGTGTTCGGACTTAGGAACTTCCAAATTTCCTCCCTTGATGTTGATGGAATCTATCCCTCCTAATATTAAGTTCCAGAGTTTTATGAGACCTCTACCTCCCTTTGTGCACTCCTTTGAACAAGAAAATGTTTGAAATTAGGAAATTTTCTTTGTCTTTTCTCCTCGAGGACTCAGGTTGTTATCTCTCCTAAGTATTTTTTTTTCCAAGGTTTTGGGATCCTTGGGTGCACACCTTGCATATTCAAAACTCCGCAACGCCTAACTTTTCTTCCTCTGAACAATGAGTTTGGAAATGATTTTTCATCTGCACTCCTTGTTTGGCTCTATGCTTTCTCTACACTACTACTAAGAAAGACTCAATGTTATCTCTCCTGAGATTCTCTGAGTTAAACTTAACTCTGTCAACACACTCCTTGCGGAAAATACGCACTCCTTTCATGAGCTCGCATAAGATAAACAATTGAAACTTATTATAACTCTACAGACTCATGTATTTAACCACAAAATACATTCGTAAGAACAAGAAAAAATATAAACAGAGAATTTATACTGAACAGAAAGCCTACCATTCATTCAAAAAAACACAATAACAGTAACACCAAAAATTTGGATCAAATCTTCTCTCTCATATTCATTCAAGTGATAAATTATGCGTACATACATGAAATTCTCCACTACTCCTACAACAACTTATACAGTGCTCACTGGTTCTCAACCACAACAACAACTTCAGTAGTTTTCAACAAATCTCTCTAATGAACAAGAAAATCAATTATATACATGAAGGGTCTCCTCAAGCCTTCCCTCTTTCTTACCTACTTCTCTCCTATCACATTAATGAGAATTTACAAAATAGATCAGATCCAAGCTTGAGGTCGGTACAATACATCTATACATTAAATAGATTACAATCCAAAAGGATATTTTTGGGATGGCCTTAGCCTCCATACATTAATTACATTTATTTTCACTTAATTCAAATTCAAAAAGGTGTGCTCTCCTTTATGTAGTCTAAATCAGCTTCATGCATGCACTGGATGGTGTTCTTTACTCCAGCCTATCCTCCTTTTAATGTTGATGTAGATGCTCTTGGATTATACTCCTCTGTCCAAAAATTCATGGGCTCCTTTCCATGAGATCTTTCTTTGTCTTTCCTTGCCTCTGGATCTCTACTTCACTTACCCAATTTCCATCTTCTTATGGATGGCCTTTCCACTTCACAAGGTATTTAAAATAGGTCTTCCTTCTGGCCCTCTTGCCAATCCTCTGATCTATGATCTTATCCATCAATGGATTCTCTGCTACATGCATTTTTTTTCCCATCTGTTTTCCTTCTAATCATTTGATCCTCCTATTTAATCTTTCCTATGAGGATACAGGTTTGCAACATTAAAAATGGGTTATATTCCCACTTTATCTAGTAGATCTATATAATAAGAATTCGTTGCAAATTTTCTGAGGATCTTGCATGGTCTTATCTTTTTCATTTTCAATTTGTTGTATGTTCCCCTTGGGAACATTTCCTTTCTCAAGTATTCTAAAACCTGATCTCCTACTTCAAATTGAAGTTCTCTCTTATGTTGATCAACTCTATCTTTGTACTTCTTGTTCTTGTCTTGCAATTGCTCCTTGATCTCACCATGAACTTTCTACATGTCTACAACAAAATATTCTTCTCCCACACTTTTGAACTCATTATGTCCCAAATGTTTCAACTCTGATATCCCCCTTGGGTTCATTCCATAAAATATCTAGAATGAACATTTTACTGTGCTCCTATTTGGTGAATCAATGTATGCAAATTCTTCTTGTGGAAGAATATGATCCCACTGACTATTATGCTCAGTGACTAAGATCCTCAGCAAATTCCTCCAAACTTATGTTTACCACATCAACCTGTCCATCTATTTTAGGGTGATATGTTGAACTGAAGGAAAAATTTGTCCCCAATTTATTCCACAACGTTCTCCAGAAATGACCAACAAATTTTGTGTATATGTCTGAGACAATGCTCCTGGTAAATCCATGTAGCCTCACAACTTCTTTAAACAATAAAATTTATGTGTGTGTAGCAACATTTTTCTTTAGGCATGGTATAAAGTGTGACATCTCGGAAAATGTGTCAACTACCACAAATATGGAATCACTTCCCCTCTAGGTTCTTGGCAATCCTAATAAAAAAATCCATGTTGATAGAAACCCAAGGCCTATCTGGAATAGGAAATGGATGATAAATACCAGTGTTTTTTTGTCTCCCTTTTGCATACTGGCAAATTCTACATTTGTTCACAAATTTCTTCACTCTAGATCTCATACCTGGCCAATAGTATGAGCCACTCAATTGTGCAAATGTTTTATCATGGCCAAAATGTCCTATTATACCTCCACTATTATTTTCTTTCAGCATATTGTCTCTCATTGAGAATTTTGGTATGCACAGCTGGTTGTTTTTGAACACTAGTCCATCCTAAATTAAATATTCCATCCATGGGCTTCTATCCCTTAGCAAAGGATTTGCATAGGCTTCATAAGATTATTTGAAATCTGCATCTTCACCATATATTTCCTTAAGGTGTTCAAACTCTAAGGTTTCCACTTTGAATTCCTGCATAATCAAGCAGCTCCTACTCAAAAAATATGAAAATGTTTTTTCACTCCCACTGATATGCTTGATAAGGAAAGTGAAATTTTGCATAAATTCTAGCCACTTTACATACCTCTAATTCAACTTCTCCTGTCTGGTTATGAACTGTAGAGCTTGATTATTACTATACAACAAAAGATCCTTGGGAATGAGATAATGCCTCCATTTTTTCAAGGCTTGTATCACTGCATAGAATTATTTGTCATACGTGGAGTAATTTTTCTTGGTATCATTCAGTTTCTCATTGAAATATGCAACAAGTTTGTTATCCTGACTTAAGACCGCTCCAATTTCTACTCCACTAGGATCACACTTTACCTGGATTTGGTAGGACCAAAATTGGTTGTTCTATGATCTTACCCTTCGATATCCTAAATATTTTCTCAACCTCTTATGTCCACTCAAAATATTTGTGTCTCTTCTTCACAGTGTCTAATATTGGTGCACATATACTACTAAAATTTCTAATGAATTTCCAATAAAAACTTGCTAATCCATGGAAACGCCTTACCTTGAATATACTCATTGGTTATGGCCAATATTTGATAGCTCCCACCTTTTCCGGATCCATCTTTAGCTTGTTTGAAGAGATCACAAAACCCAAATATATGAGTTATGTCTTCATAAAAAATGACTTCTTTAAATTTATCAAGAATTTCTCTTGTTGTAACCTCCTCATCACTAATGTCAATTGTCTCAAATGTTCCTTCTCGGTTTTACTAAAAACTAGTCTATCATATAGATAACAAGCCACTCATACAACCCTTCATTTGTTTTGAATGTTGTTTTACATTCATCTCCTTCTCTCATTATTATCTGATGATAACCACTTTTCAGATCTATCTTTGAAAAATAGATTGCTCCACTCAAGCAATCCATCAAATCAACCATCCTAGGTAAAGGAAATATGTACCTGATAGTGATCTTCTTGATGGTTCTAGAATCTTGACACATCCTCCATCCTCCATCCTTCTTCAGACTCAATACAGTTGGTACAACACATGGGCTTAATCTCTCCCGAACTAAACCTTTTTCTAATATATCTTGGACCTGATTCTTGAACTCTTCATTCTCTTGAGGTGTCAACCTATATGTTTCTTTTTTTGGAAAGCTTGCTCCTGGAATAATATCAATGTGATGACTAATGCTCCTAATGGGTGGAAATGAGTGAGGTAACTCATCCACCACTATATCAGAAATTTTTTCCACCAGTTCCTAAATTTCTTTAGGTAGATCATCCACAATAGTTATTGTAAGGATGAATTTGGGCTTTCTCACTATAACAAACTGCATGTCTTGCTCTTTCTTGACTTCATTCAAGAGATCCTTCCCACTCATGAGAAGTATGTTTGGGCTAGCTTCTTCCTTCACTTTCTTATCCTCTATTGGAAGAAACATGTGTGTTCTACCATTATTATCTAGGGTGTAGGTGTTTTTTATCCCATCATGTATGACATTTCCGTCAATCTTCCATGGCCTTCCCAACAAAACATGAAAAACATCAATGGGAATTACATCACAGAAAATCTCATCCTTGTATCCACCTATTTTAAATTCAACTTGGCATTGTTTATTTACCATTACCTGGTGTCCTTTTTGCAGCCACGGAACTTTATATGGATTTGGATGTGCAATAGTCTCTAGCTCTAGTTTTTCCAACATCTATGTGGATACTAAATTGCTAGTGCTTCCATTGTCTATAAACACCTTGCAAACTCTATCCTCAGTCTTACAAGAAGTCCTAAATAGAGTGTTTCTTTGTACTGGTGCTTCCAACTCTTTATCTGGTTTCAAGAGAATTTTCCCCATCGTGAGGGACTTTCCATCTTCAGTAGATTTTGCCTAAACATTCCTTCTCTGTAATTCAGAAATCTGAGCTTCTCCTCCCTCTTTATTTTTCTCGGGGAATTCCCGAGACATATTCCCTATATTTCCACATGCATATAATTTCACCTCTCCTCCTCTGCCTCTTCCTCTTCCTCGAGGAAAATAATTCCTTCCACCATATTGTCTCCCTTGGGAACTTCATCCTCTCCCTGTAAGACTATGAAACTTTCTAGTCTCATATTTTGTATTATGAGTCTTGTCATGGACAATTCCCTTACCTTTGTGCAAGATTTTTCCTCTTTCTCATTGGATTTTATTTTTGGCCAACTTATCTTATGATTTCAAGTCATCTTGATAAGCATCTTCAATTTTCCTCATATTCACCATGTTGATTTCATCCTGGATTCTATATATCATGCGATTAATGTATTTGGAAACCTTCTCTTCATCACTCTCATGATGACCATCTCTATTTTTAAGCCTATAGAACTCTTCTGCATACTCTCTTGCTGTCATACCTTTCTGTCTTAAGTTTTTCAGCCTCTTGAACATATTTATTTGGTATTCTTTGGGTATGAATTTATCCTTTCGCTTGGCTACCATTTTGTCCCAACTTTTAATTTTCTATTTTCCTTTGCTTCTTCTGTCAGTCTGCAGTTCATCCCACAACAGTGTTGAATGCCCTTTTAGTATTGCGACAACATGTTTAACCTTATTCTCCTCGTTGACCTCTTCATAGTCGAAGTATTTGTCCATTGCTCTTATCCAGTCCAGCATCTCCTCCACTTCTAAATTACCCTCATACATTGGAATTTCCATTTTTTACTTGGCTCCCAGTCTTACAACTGCTCTCAGCAAGTGATGTTCTGCAACATCTTCTCCTGCAGCTCCTTCATCTTCCATTTCTTCACTTTAGACCTCAATAATGTCACCTGCATCTTGTGCTCTCCTTTGTGCAGCTTCCATTACATCTAGCCTTGCATGAAGTCTCCTCATTTCCTCCTCCATTACAGGATTCGATACGGGTCTATCCCTAAATCTTCTTGGTGTCATGGCACTAATATTTCTTTACAGAGAGATTGAATTATGGCTCTGATACCACTTGACGCAAACCCCCTGCCTCTCCCATTGTCTTCTCGACCTCTCAGTCAAGGATTGATCAATTTTGAAGTTGGATCGACTCTTATGCTCTTGATGAGCCCCAATTTTAGTTTACACATGCCCTCCTTAGTTCTCTGTGCAGGTTGTTTGAAACCCATGGGTGATTTCTTGGC
>ML858798.1:26100-42803 GCA_009831015.1 Picea engelmannii | reverse complement strand
CATTGGATTTCTAGATCACCCCTAACTCTTGAGTCCAATCCCTTGTAATTTGTGTTTTTCATCGATTTTGAGAACTAGGTTTTTCTTAGTAAGAAACAATGCAACATTTGGATTTAGGGGTCCAATTTATGAAACCATGCCTTGGGAGCGGATGGACAATGTGGTCACATAGTCCATGTCTAAAAAATCTTGCAAAATCTCACATAACTCAAAAATGTTGCTCCATTAGGTTTTTATGCCTTGAGGAGGAATTGGCCAAGAGTCCTCGAAATGGTTTGGGATGCCACTTGCAACTGGGCATAAAAAGAAAACCGAGACTCAGATTGAGGAACCGTCGAATTCGATGTATTACTAGGATATGATTTCATCTAGAGAACCCCTCACTCTTGGGTGCCATGCCTCAGAAGTTTCTTTACTCATTGATTTAAAAAATTAGTGTTTGTCTCAGTTTGAAGAAATGCAACATTTGGATTAAGGGGTCCAATTTATGAAACCATCCCTCGTGAACGGATCGATAATGTTTTCACCTAGTCCATGCCTAAACAATATTTCATCATCTCACAGAACTAAAAAATGTTGCTCCATTAAGTTTTTATGCCCCAAGGAGGAATTGGCCAAGAGTCCCTGAAATGGTTTGGGATGTGACTTGCAACTCGGTATATAACAAAAACTAAGACTCAGATTGAGGAACTGTCATCTCCATTGGATTCCTGGCATAGGATTTCAGCTATATCACCCCTAACTCCCAATTCCAATCACTTGTAAGTTGTGTTTTTCATCGATTTCAAGAACTAGGGTTTTTATTAGTGTTGATGGGTCCTAAATCCCTTTAATTCAACAACATGAACCAAACCCGCCACCGAGGTCCAATTAGACTTTGCAGCGTTTAATGGTGGAATGGTTCTCCAGATCTTACGATCCAACCAAAATAATCGATGGGCTTTACATTTTCTTGTGAAGGTTCTCTCCTTTAGTTCAGACATTCTCTTTTTGTATTTTCTCTTAGGTAGGACTAATATAAGATAAAGCCGGTATAAAACAACTGGGTAACAAAGTGGGAACACAATAAACTACTGGAGAAGAGGCTGAGTTAGGGATAGCCCTTTACTCTAGCATGCAAGCAATGATCGTCTACCACATGCCTAGTACTAATACGTTAACTGTGTGAGTATTCCAATCACTGACTGAGATACAAATTATCAAAAGAAAACATGCATGTGATAAACGATGGCAAGTAAAATAATTCACTCGACTCTAATCATCAATCACATAATAACAAAAAGATTCATCTTCATCATTAAAGAAAGAACTGCAAAAAATGCATAAGATAACTTATCAATAGATTTAATAACTCTTGCTCGTTACAACATCCATTCATGAGATGATATAGGAGATATTTATTCTCCACATCCAATCCTACACGCATTTGATGAAAACATAAACTTGTCTCTGGTCCAGAAGGTCTTCTTAATTAAATACAGCTCCAAAATAATTCTTAACAAAACAAAAAATGAGAGTTTCTTGCAACAACCATCGACCCTTGACTAATCGGTCGATGCTCCTATTTATATCATAAAATTAACTAAAAATAACGGATAAAGTGTAGATAAGTAAAACAAAATTTGTAACATGGCGTTCTCTCCTATTAGTTTGTCTAAGAGTCATCTTAAGATATCACTTAAGAGGGTGACTCTTCTCGTACTCCACCCACTTGATGAAGAGATCCTCGCAGGTGTTGGAGTATGGGAATATATGTTGTTCCATCGGAGCCGTGTAAATCTCTCTTATCTCTAATGCATGTGCTCGATACTTGACTAGACTGGCACTTAACTATTGCAACATAGCCCGAACTTTGATTGGGTGTTCCATAAACTGTCGCACTTGACCTGGTGTTGTGTCTGTCACCTTTTCTAGTTCTTCAACCCATGATGAATCTTGCTCAGTGTGCGATTTGACAATGTCGCACAAGTTGAAGAAGTCATCAGGTGTGCCAAACTCGGGGAGTCCAATGTATTTCATTTCCTTCTTGATTTTAACCCATTTTTTCTCACACTTGGGCCATTTCTCTTGGATTTATCGGTAAGGTTCCCAAGCCATTTTTTCCCAATACTAGGTTGATTTCTTTATGCGATCAAGACTGCTTTCGTTCAACACCCGAACATCATTTTCTTATTTGTCTCGGCCTTGGTTGATTGCACCAATGTAGTCGACTCTCTCTATGACTTGCTGGGCTTTCTTGTACTACCACTCCATATATTTACACGTTTCAAGTTCCATGAGGGTGTCGTCCTCGAGCTCAACTCTCCTTGCAGTGAATAGGTGTCACCCGTATGTGAACTTGTTGTAGGACTCCTTGAATTCGTTCCTTAGGTACATCGCGGCTTGTGTGGTGTCCTGGTAATACTTCACCAAGTGGCACAAATGTTCCAATTCCTTTAAAGCAATGACCATCTCATATTCATCTCTTTTGGATCTATCCAGGGTGGCATCTGTGATTTTCCTCCCCGTGACGATGAGTTCAGACGTCTTAGCATGCTCTATGTTGATCAGATGTTCCTCGGTAGTGATGATGATGGAGTGATCTAAAGTGATCCTCCTCTTCTTGGTGGTTCTCTGGATGATAGCGTTCTTCCTCTAATCATAAGATATGTCATGTATGTCAGCTACTTCATCCATGGGTTTGGGAATCTGACGATCCCCCCATGTGAGTGTGTTTCCTAGACTTCTGCTGGTGTATACTTGTTCCAGACTGGGTTCTTGAGTTTCATATTTGTTCTCTAAAGGCCTATATTTTGTCTATCAATCATCGGGGTTTTGAGTATCAATTGAAATAGAGGAATCAGGGATAGACTCTATACTTACTTGTTCATCGACCGTTCAAATGCCAATTTATTTTTGTAGGGCTCCCTCCTTTGGGTCGTCTGACCCTGACTCATCCTTCAGACTGTTTTCTTAGGTCTCCGACTCATTGGGCATATTACTCTCTAGGACACTCTTGGCTTCCTTTTCTTTCCGTGAGACCTCTTGAATTTGGGCATCAGGAATAGGAGAAGATGTCTTCACTGGTCTCTTTTATTCTTCGATATGTATAGGGGTCCCAAGAGATACCTCTGGGATTTCATCATCATCATATATATTTATCAACTCACTTAATGGGTTTGATGCACCAATCCTCTATGATGCTTCGACGATCCCTGGCTGATCCGAAATGTTTGTCGGTGATATGGCTGGTGGCGTTGTGAATTCAGGGTCATCTAACCCAACAATTTCATCAAGGTCTATGAATTCAGGACCGCTTGGTCCCATTTTTCTTTCATCCAAGTTGTCGATAGGGAGCCTTAGCATATTTATGATGTCTGGGTCATTTTGCAACTGATCCATTATCCGCTACGCATTTTCTATCATGAGTAACACCCTCTCCCGTGCGTCTCGAGCCTCGGGGGAACTTCTATATTGCACCGTGGTTACCTGGGGAGTTTCTGTTGCTTCGGTCGCTAGCATTTCTTCTCTGGCTCTAAGGGCCTCTTGAACTAATTGTTATAGGATCACCATCTGTTCATCTAGGATCATGGCTCTAAACCCGATAACCTTGGGGTCAGTCATCCTTTCCACAACTTCATCCCAATCCTGAGCATTTTCGGTGAAGGCCTCATCTTCAAATTTGTCGTGGGCGTATGGTCAGCAGGACGACACTTGAGATGCATGTTTAAGGACTAGACCTTTTGGATCATTTTTGCGAAAATGGTCGGTCCGGAATCAATCCTTCTTGCTTATCTTGGGTAGTTTCTTTTACCAGGTAGAAACCTATATGGAATCCATAAGGTATAAATTCATGTTTCTTGTCCTTCACCGGGGAAGCGTTGTAGCCTTGCAGGATAGTCTGGTAACATATTTCCCCTACCACTATTCGATCAAGAACATGCACGAGTAAAAGGTGTGGTGCCCCGGTGGCCCTGAAAACCCTGATATAGGTATCACGCTCATCCAGATACTAGTGACCAAACTTTTATATCATCTTTTTGGCCGCAACTGATAGTCTTGGACACTCTTTCTTGAAAAGAATGAAATGAATGCGAGCAATGAATTCATCGCAGATGAGGGAGTAGGATTTTTTGTATCTGTTCTTCCATAAGACGCTAAAATATACATGGACCAGGAGTTCCAAGACGTGCCAACTCAAGTTCATTATGGAAAAAAAGTTTCTGGTGCAGATGACATCTAATAAATAATAATCCATGTAGAAGGATAGAGTCTCTCCTTATTTCGACGTCTGAGCCTGTTGTATGAAAATGCTTAGCTACTTGGAAATGATGGAACCCCAATTAAAACCTCTCCCATAAATGGCTACAATATAATATAGAGGCATCTAAGCTTATGAGAACCTAGAACAATCTTTCTCCCCATAAAATTGGTAGATGAGGGCCATTATATAGATATACGACTCCCTTAAGTTGGCTATTTGGTACCAGATGAAGCTTCGATTGGTGTAATTTTTATCCTCTCTCCACCATGAATCCATCACCTGACCAATGTCATGGTGATCATAAAAGTTGATGACGAAATCGATGTTTAGACACTCTTTTGGGTCTCTGAGATTGTAATAATTATGCACCTCTACCGGAAGGAAAACCCTATCACACTCACCATTGTCATCGTTGATCAGGCACTTCTGTGTGTCCGTGTGATGAGCCATTGTAGCAACTCGATACAAGGAAACACTGGGGTTCTGCTAACTACCATGTGCAAGTATGACTATCAGATATTTGGAAAAAATTCATTGTCGAGCTTTCTCATGTTGGGGTCACCATGCGGGATATATTTTGGGAATTATTTCCTGACTAATCTTCTTGAAGAGTTCTCCCTAGTGTGGGAGTACCACCTTTCCCCCTTTGTTTTCCTATGTGTCTCCATAGGTCGGGGGTTGAGTGAAAATCTTCTTGGTGGATGTTTTGATGACTAGTTCTGGCCTTGGAGCGAATTCTAATTATTTTGCTAGCCCTGGGGACGAGCCTTCTCCCACCTCTGGTTCCTTTAGCTTAGGTGCTCTTGGCGATCGCCTAGCATTTGGATTTCTTGGAGGCATTGTTTATGCAAATCAAAATAAAATCCTTTAGGGCCTGTGCATAGAGTGACATTGGATATTAATGTATATACAAAGTGAAAACATAGAAAATCCAGACTGGTTCATACCTATAACACTTTCTAAAATTTGTAGTTTGATACTCACGGTGATCTCAGAAGCTTTTGAATTGCTCGTCTCGTTCCTCTGGATGCTTTGAAATTACTTTGCGTGCAAAATGATCTTGTTTACAATGGCTCAAGAGGATTTAACGGGAACAACTTATCGATCGTATCAACCAATTAATTCAGGTGATGAGTGAAATTCAAAAGAATCTACCGCCAAATCTCTGCATTTTAATTCATCATGGGTTGATGGCGGAGGCACGAAGGGTGATGTGTTCTATCGGTAAATTCAAACGGTCTGTTTGATTCATGCACAAATTAGAAACTAATGTGATATTTGGAATTAATTAGTCCCTTAAATGCTCTGGATCGAAACGTATCTAGTGCTAAAACGTCCCATTGTTTCTCTTTCCTAGTGGCTGGATCGGGGGTTAGAAATATGTTACGGGTGTTTTTGATGATGTTATTCTGTGAAAGATCTACGACGCTGATTGATTTCATCATACGGTTCTGATGTGGCACAAATGGCTCAGGATACGTGGCATTGAAGATTGGTAACTTAGCTGCCGAGTATTGGCTGGACTCGAGACTTTATTCAAGTTGCACATTCTTAACTAAAACTGGGATTGTTGATGACAAAAATGTGTCAGAGATTGACGATCAGGGATAAACCTATCATGCAGTTTCCTTTGGGTTATCATCCTTAAAACTCTTGATGCTGAAATGTTTCAGAAGTTGACAATTGGAGAAAAACTTTAGCATGGTCGGAATGTTCATCGCGATTTGGTCTTCTCTGATAAGCCCATTGGGTATCGGCTATCGACGATATCATTTCTTTCTTCATTGAAATTTATGCTTTTAACATTTCACCGAGGCCGAAGGGGATCGATTGTCAACGATATCCTTTTGTGATGCTTGTTGCGAAAGAAAACTTCATTTTTCCGATGCCGGGGAAGATCGATGCTCGATTATTGCAGTTTTTTTGAGTGATTTTTATTCATTTTTTAATTCCTTCCGATGTCAAATTTGGGTGCATCGGGTGAAATGTTTTGGCTATTGATTCTTTATTTAAAAGTTAAGTCTTTTAAGTTGTTATTTTTCATAGATTCAAGCAAACTTTGAAAGACTTGATGAGATTCAATATGATAAGAAAAGGAAACATTTTCATAATGAAGTCGAATTAGATAGTGCAAAGGATCAACTGGTACCCAAAAGGTAAAATTTGACAAAGGATTTTTAGGGTGTGATGAGTGCTCAACAAATAGTGACTTGCTGGGTGAAAGAAGAATCTGTGTTCCTTATTTAGGCTCGGTTGATGCAAAAGGTGGTGGAGAACTTAATGGTTTTAAATCATAGCCTCTTTTACCCTTGCATTTGAAATTCTCTGGTTGATGCCTCTGGGTCTACCTATGGGGTTTTCAACCTTAATTCCTCCTTCTTTCCATGTGGCCTTGACCCACACCCTCTTTTGATAAGAGTCTAGTAAATCATTTACAGGCACTATGCCCTTTTGATACCTTCATTCATTTTCTATGGTGTTTCTCTGCTGCCAGCAAGCGTCCATAGCCCCGACGGAGTCACCCCAACGTCATAGACCTTGCTTCTCTACCAGTGAGCATCCATAGCCCTAATGAAGATATCTGTATACCCTCTCCTACTGTGCGCCCATTTGATATAGTTGAATTTTATTTCGGCAGAATTCCCTAAGTGAGCGAGAGAGGAGGTCATTTGTTATTTGCAAAAACATGAGATGATCACGGTGAGGCTCACTAGCTCTATCTCTGAGGTGCATGTAGTCCCTTCCATCTTTCCGTATTAGTTTTTACCAGACCACCAGGTAGAAACTTCTGACATTTCTTTGAAGTTGTTCATCTATGCAGGTTAGATAAAGGACCCTTCGAAACAATTGCAAGTTCCCCAACTCTTCTTGTGTTTGTATGCGAGCGATGAGTTAGGAAGAGAGTTATCTATGTCGCATGTTTTGAGGTCAACCATTGTATTTATAAACACAATATTCAAAAGTGTAGAAGTCCAAATAGAAAAATAAAACAAAAATGCATTTCGCAATCGACCTAGCTAAAACAACATCATGAAAATACACATGCAAAACATTATTTATTTATTTATTTATTGAAATTATTGTTTTAGGGCTTGGCCATTCACTGGGAGGACGTCAAGTTCCCCCCTTAGATTCTGTAACCGATAAGTACCTACCCCAATCTTCTCGGCCACTTGGAAAGGTCGAAGCCACAGATTCTAAAACTTAGGATGTTTGCCTTTAGGCTCATTTGCTTTGTCCCATTCTAAAAATTCTTCTCTTTAGCCTTATGCTTATCAAACCACCTTTTAACTATCTACTGGTGGGATATGCATTTTGATTTATCTTTCTCCCTTTCTTCTTCTAACATGAGAAGGGTGTCAATTCTTTGTTGTAAGGTTGATGAGGGATGCCCCCTAGACTCCTAAGCAAGTTGAAGAGATGGAAGATATAGTCCGTTTGGGAGAATGGATTAATGTCCGTATACTAGAAAGTATGGGGAATTCCCTATAGCTTCCTTGGGTGTAATTATATCTGCCCATAAAGCGTTATGGAGTAGATTATGCCAATTCCTCTAGTTGTCTGCAATTGTTCTCTTCAAAATCATCACTAGGTTCTTATTAGTTGATTATGACATTCTGTGTCCATGTGGATAATAGTTTGCAGAGTATATAATTATGATTCCTTTGTCTAGGGAAAACTCTATTAATAAGGTGGAAGAAAAATAAGTTGCATTATAAAAAACAAGAATAGAAGGGACACTAGACCTTGTGATTAGTTGTTGTTCTATGAATTGGATTACCACCTTCTCGTTTACATGAGTCAGAGGGATGGCCTCTGCCCATTTCTTGAAGTAATCGATGAAAATAGGTATGTACTTATGTTTTTTTGAAGATCTTGGTGTAATCTCTCCTATGATATCTAACCCCCATTGCTTAAAAGGCCTAGAGACGGTCACCGGTTGGAGTGGGACTGTTGCTCTCTTCTCTCTCCCAGCATTTATTTGACAATTCTTGCAGTTTCTAGCATATGTGTGAGTGTCCTTGAACAAAGTGGGCCAATAATAGCCATCTCTCAGCATCTTATGAGCGGTAGTATCTTATGCAAAATGTCCACTGGCAGGGCCATCAAGGAAATCCTTTAGAACTTTGTTTGTATCTTCATGTTCAAGACATCTCAAAAGTACTCCATCATAATTAACCCGAAAGAGTACCGAATTTATGAGGCGATATTGTGCAGACTTTAACTTGAGAGCTCTCCTTTCCCTAAGGTTGAGGTTTTCTGGACAAGTCCCATGGTATAATAGATAAGTCAGTTTCACATACCAAGACTATTATCCTAGTGAAATGTATGAATCTTCACCACACCATAATGCCATTTGATTCTCCCATCCAGGGTCTTCATTTACTTGGTCTTGAGCTTCAACTGCCAGTTTTCACAACCCTTGTCCTTTAACTAGTTTAGCAAGTTTTATATCTAGATCAAATTATTGAACTATTTCCATCCAATTTCCTCTTCTTTCCCCCATCTCCTGCTGAGTAAATAGGGATCGGACTGCTGGGTGAGGTACGATTACTTTGGTGTGATTCTTGAGGATGTGAGATCTGATATTTTTTACTTCCTTATAAACCATGTAAGCCTATTTATCTATAGCAAGATAGTTAATTTCAACACCTTGGAGGTTAGTTCTCATGAACCATATTGGGGCTTCGCTTTTGTCATCATCTGTCTGAGTTAATACTGCAACTAATGATTGGTCAGAAGTGAAAGTATAGAGGAAGAAGTATTTGTTGAAATCGGGACTTTGCAGCACTGAGGCTTGAGAGATAATGGTTTTTATCTTGTTAAAATCCATCTTTCGTTCATCATCCCACTTAAACTCAACATCCTTACGAATGATCTTTTGTAGAGGTTTTATAGTTTCCGCGAAATCGAGAGTGAAATTCCTCACAAAATTGATTTTCTCGAAGAACGACTGCATAGCCTTCTTGTTGTGAGGTAATGGAAGCTGAGATATAGCCTTAATTCTTTCTGGATATATGTCAATGCCTGCTTGAGATATGATGTGGCCTAACAACTTGCCTTCTTCAACACCGAAATAGTTTTCTTAGGGTTTAAGGATATGTTTTATTTACTACACCTTTCAAAAATATGAGTTAAGTGTTGGATGTGATCTTCTTTTTTCTTTGAATACACAGTCACTTCGTCCAAGTACACTACTACACACTTGTTGATTAGTCCCTGAAATTCTATGTCCATGGCCCTCTGGAAGGTCACTCCTGCATCGATTAACCCAAATTGCATGCGCTTATAAGAAAAATTTCCCCACTTGGTTCAGAAGTTAGTTTTTAAATGGTCTTCCTCTGAAACCAGAACTTGGGTGTAACCTGAGAAGCCATCCTGTAAGGAGAAACTATCAGAGCCAGACACGGTTTGCAAGAGTTGCTCCATTAGTGGGACTATGTAGTTGTCCTTTTCTGAAGCTCTTTTGAGGTTTCTGAAATCCACACATAGGTGAATTTTTCCAAACTTTTTCCTCACAAGAACTAAATTAGGTACCCATGCAGAGTGTCTGACCTGGAAGATAATTTTGGAATCTAACAATTTCTTTAACTCCTGACACATGAGAGGCTCCAGGGAAGGGTGGCACTTTCAGAGATTTTTTTGGAAGGGTTTTACTTCATGCTTTAAAGGGATAGTGTATTGAATGATACATGTATCATAAGTTTTCAGATCTCGGTAAGACCATGCAAAGAGATCCTAATATTGTCTGAAGAGTTTGAGGTAGGCATTTCTTTCCTCTTTAGATATGGTTTTGCTGAGGTTTAAGGCTTTTAGTTTTTCCTAGGTTCCAATATTTATGGTTTCATGCATGGGAAAAGAACTATTGGTCTTCACGTTTTTGACCCTTTAAATCTTTCTTTCAGGTCAAAAAGGTTTTCTAAATTAGCTATCCCCTTCAGGATTGTGTGAGACTTTGATTGGTTGATCGGATGATTTATATGAGGGTCGGTTTTTGTCGGGTGTTCCTGGAATACTTCATCGTCAATAACCAAGTCTTTGAAATTATCTTGATTAGTATAAAGTTTATGATCTGTTCATCTCCTTCAAATACCTTTCAATTAGAAATATTGTTGGTGTTAGGACCATACAATGTACCTTTTTGCCCACACTTTTTGCTAACTTTACACCCTTGTTTCACTCACATTTAAACTCACATTATCACCTTACCCTATCTTTCCAAAGGTATATAACTCTCTTCTCTTTACTATATGTTTAATCTGTTTTGCATATAATTTTACATTACTCTCGTACTTAACCATTGATCAGAAATGTATAAGTGCTGAAACAGTTCGAACTGCAGATTAGCATTGAGGCCTGTTTCTTAAACAGTCAAAGCACGCAAACCCTGTGGCTGAAACAGTCTGTGGTCTATGATGCTGAAACAACAACTCACAGAAGCAGTTACACTCTCTGTTGGCTACAATGCTGAAACAACAACTCACACAAGAGAAGCTGCTACACTCCCCGTGGTCTATAATGCTGAAACAATGATTCACACAGAAGATGCTACACTCTCCATGGACTACAATGCTGAAACAACAACTTACACAAAAGCCGTTACACTCTCCGTGGTCTACGATACTAAAACAACAATGAAGCTGTTACATTGACCACAACAACCGCACCTTGAGCTAGCATTAACCATCGCTGCTGCCTGAGACCAAGTTGTTGAAACAGTCAGAACGCAAATCCCGTGGCTGGAACAGCCTGTGATTTGCGATGCTGAAACACCATACAACAACAGTAACAAGAAGACAAATAAAGAAGCTGTTACTCCAGCTGCAACAACAACACCTCACTCAACACTTGTAATTGCGGGAGAGTAGGATATCCTATTCCAGTTTAGAAAGTCGATCTGACTAAGAATAGGACTCACATGTACACCTGTAATTTGTTGATCAAATTGTATCGAAGGGATTCTCCTCTTTAAATAAGAGTAAATCATCATTAGAGAGGATCTTCTTCTGAACTAAGAAAGGATTTACAGAAAGGGATGTGTTTTACTTCAGATTGTAATGTAACACAGTTGACAGATGAATAAAAGATTGTTCTAAGCATTTCTCTCTAGTTCCTTTCGTTTCAGGGGAATCTTGTGAGAAGGGAGGTCCCACCTTCTTCACAAGATTCACCCATTAGCTTTGTAGAGTGTTAGTGTTATTTCTGTTCATGCTTTGATTAAATTCTGTTTTTCTGAAACACTACTTTACTGAACTCTGTTTTGTTGAAACACTACTTTACTGAACTCTGTCTTGCTATTACATTGTTTTCATATGATTCATGCTTGGGTAACTGTTAATCATTCTAGTTAGCAATCCTGCTTGGTGAATTTATGAAAGCTTGATAATTAGAGACAGGTGCTGAAGGTTCCTGCTTCGGGAATATGGTCCTGTTCTCTGTTAGAGATAGTTAGCCTTCAGTGTATGTCAATTATTTTAATGAGTTCATGAAAGTGTGCTAATCAGAAACAGGTGCTGAAGATTCTTGCTTAGGGAATAGGGTCCTATTCTCTGTTAAAAATAGTCAGCCTGTCAAATATTTCAGTTAAGCAATGAGTTCATGAAGTGTGATGAGAGGAAACAGGTGCTGAAGATTCCTTCTTTGGGAATAGGGTCTTGTTCTCTGTTATAAGATAGTTGGTCTTTCCTGTTGCAACATCTTGTTGTTACTTTAAATGAAATCCAGGATTCTTTAATTAATCATTTCTTTAAAACTTTGAACTTTGCAATAGGTAGGTTGCTTTCCTGTAATTCATGTTAGAACTTTAGTTTGTTCAAGGCAAAGTGTGATTAATATGTTTTTACTACAACTCTAGGTTTCTTTTGATATTGATCATATATAGTGCGTGATTACCTTTGAAATAAACATACTTCCCTGGGTTGACAATTTATGTAGCACTTGATTGTTTAGTTAAATAGGAAATTATAGTGACCAACAGTTGGGTACCAAGGGTTTGTAGAGGCATTATACAGTGAATCGAGAGGCTTTGTAATATTCTAGAGGTGATAGCCTTGAAGCAGTGGTGGCCATAGAATCAACATGAATGTTTTTCGCTCTGGGAATCAATGTATTGTTGAAAGTTTCAAACCGCTCTATTAGCCTATGCACTTCCTACTGGTAATTCTTCAGGGGTGGAGAATTGAAATGTATAGTATTCCTTATTTGTCTGACAATGATTTCAGAATCTTTGAAAACCTTCAGTTCTTTGACATTTAAGTCTATGGATTTCTTTAGCCCTTGTACTAGAGCGTCATACTCAACAATGTTATTCATGCATTTGAATTCCATTCTATAGGACATGAAATGTCGTTTCCCTTTCGGGTTAATGAGGATACACCCTGCTCTTGACCCTTATTGCGATTTAGATACCTAAAAATACAGGGTCCAAACCTGCATGAAACATGTATCAACTTCCTCTTTTATGTTACTTTCCTCTTTTCCCCCTGTGAGTTCTATGATTTCTAACACGGGTTCTTGTAAGAAGAGGATTTATTCCCCCTCTGTTGACAATTCCTCTTGAAAAATCATTTTGGATTTTTGGGCGAGAGGGACATTAGATCGGAGAGGGGAGAAGTTCCCGAAGTAGGAATCACAAGGATAATTTCCTAGCACAGGGAAATCTGTTGATGAGGATTCATTTAGGGTTTCTAGGCCAGTGACAATATGTTTCAAATATCTTTACCTATCAATTTTGATCATATTTTTGTGTCCCTTTAATGGTAGCCAAAGGTGTGCCCAGTCTATACTAAAGTATCCGTTTAACTTCTCAGACCAATCTCAAATTAATAATAACCCATAAACTTATGGGATGTCTACTACAATGGTTTCAATCACTTGCAAAAACTTAGGATGGGTTTCTATTCTGATCTTCACATATTTGAGTTCTCCCATGACCTTGACCTAGGTTCTGTCT
Source organism: Picea engelmannii (assembly GCA_009831015.1). Classification (NCBI taxonomy): domain Eukaryota; kingdom Viridiplantae; phylum Streptophyta; class Pinopsida; order Pinales; family Pinaceae; genus Picea; species Picea engelmannii. Next base: position 29,607 of record ML858798.1, on the reverse strand, counting down.
AGTTGTATTACATGTTTGTCACTTTTGAGAGGGACCACATTTAGTTTTTTGCAAATAGACGATGGCATAAAATTAGAGGAGGCTCCTGAATCAACCAAATAGTTATGGATATTTATGTTGAAGACTTCAAATGTTAATAGAAACGATGGAACAAAAGGTTTTCCCTTCTTATCTTCAGAACAAGCATTCACAGTTAGTTTATTTACTAGATCCGAGGGAGTTATATTTATTCCATGATCATTGCTTGTTGCAGGATTGTATACTGATTTCAAGCTTGTAGCGGGAAGTCTTTTTGATGAGGAATTATACATAAGTCAATAACTGAGATATTAACTTTCAACTTATTCAAATCTTCAACTACGTTGTAATCTAGCTTGGGCGATTCTCAGGTATGGATGCTTATAGGGTTCTTACGGGGAGAAAAAGGTTCTTTTAGGTGATCGGGAGTTGATTTTCCTTCTGAAGTTTGTGTAATAGTAAGGTCATTAGAGACAAGTTGACCTCTACTTCATGTTTTCAAAGCCAAGACTTCAACGGGTGGTTCTTGAACCTCAAACAAGTCATCGAAAGGCATGGCTAGGTCAAGATCCCATATGAACATGGATGTTTCTTCTTGGGGAGTGATTTCTTCCTGATTGACAATATTTATACTGGATCCACTTGATTTTTCGGTCAGGGAGAATTCATCTAAAAATCGATTGGCCATCAAATTCATGTCATGCACCCATTGAGGGAAGTCTCTTTCAAAAGGAATCAGATGCTACATTTCCCAGATCAATATTTAAGTTAGATGGGGGGGGTTCAATTGCTTTGAATGGTGGGTTCCTTTTAAAGAAAGGATTATAGGTCCTTTGACCTTGGTTTCCCTCCCCTGCACTTCTCTTCATGTCTATGATTTCATTGGATAGTTTTTTGACCATGCGTTGTAGGTCTTCTATGTCTCCATTACCTTTTTCAGGACCTTGTTTTGTTTGTTTCCCTGTGGGTCTAGTTAACAAGAGTCCTCTTCTGGGAGGAGGTTGAAATTCCTTCTTAACTAAAGAGACCTGGCCTTCTTTACACCCTTTCATCTGGAAATCTATCATTTTGGCTTCTTCAAAATTATCAGCTAGGGTTAGTTTGGCAACCCTCTTCACAAACATAAAAATCGAAGCTAGGAGGGCATTAACGTATACTTCGATTTGCAACTCCTGAGTAGGTTTAGATTTGGGATGGAATTTGTTTAATATGGTGGTAAATATTTGATTAAAATCTTTGACCCTTTCCTTCGAGCTCATGGTGGCTGTGAAAAACTCATCCATCAAAGCTCCTATAGTAGTCTCTTCGGCAAATTCATCTAAAAAATCCTTTTGAAACTTCATCCAACTAGTTATGGATCCTACAGGTAAGTTAAAGTACCACGTGGAAGATGAATTCTCAAAAGTGTAGGGGAACAACCTGCAAACTATGTCTTCATGTTGGACATTCATCAGTGTAATATCCAATATGAATTTCTTGATATGATCTTCAGGTAGCCCTGAGGTTTCCGGGTCAAATTTAGGAAGTAAATTCTCTGAATGTTGGGGAAGGTTATGGACTCGCCCTGTGATGGCCAAAGCATCTTTGGCCAGCGAAGGTTGATTGTTTTGAGGTGGGTTTCCCCTTTCTTCATCATGGTTGTTGTTGTCTTCCATATCTTCGGATCCTATTCTTCCTCTTCCGAAAAATCGTCCGGCTCAGAGACGTCACAGCCTAGCGTTTCAGGAATAAGATTAAGAGGATGTTCAATTTTTGTGATTTTGAAATCTATTAGGTCTTCTACTTTGTGCACAAAAACCTCGTCGGGGGTGTCAACCATTGGTTTGCTTATTTTTTTTCTTCTAGGAAGTATCAGAGCTAAGGACAACACATCGATTTGTCGGGCGTATGCTCTTGTGATTATTCTAAATTGATTCAATTCCTCCTTAGGAAGAGCGTAAGGTATATAAGGGAACAAGCATTCTTCCTCAGGTTGGGGCGAGTCACTCGCTTTAGGAGTACTTAGTGTGTGTGGGTTGTCTTGGGAACGACTAGCCATGCATGTGGGTTGTCTTCGGAATGACTAGCCATGCATGTGGGTTGTTTTGAATCTACAAGTTGTCTGCAATAGTATATGGAAAATATATTCAACCATTCATTCTCAGACTCTCCTTCTAGCGCCAATTCTGTTGATGGGTCCTAAATCCATTTGATTCAATAGCAAGAACCAAACTCGCCACCGAGGATGAATTATACTTTGTAGTGTTTAATGGTGGAATGGTTCTCCAGATCTTGCTATCTAGCCAAAATAATCGATGGGATTTACATTTTCATGTGAAGGTTCTCTCCTTTGGTTCAGATGTTCTCTTTTTGTATTTTCTCTTAGGTAGGACTGATATAAGATAAATTCGGTATAAACCAATTGGGTAACAAAGTGGGAACAAACTAAACTACTAGAGAAGAGGTTGAGTTAGGGATAACCCTTTACTCTAGCGTGTAGGAAATGATCATCTACCACATGCCTAGTACTAATACATTAACCGTGTGAGTATTCCAATTACTGATTCAGACAAAAATTATCAGAAGAAAACATGCATGTTATAAATGATGGAAAGTAAAATAATTCACTCGACTCTAATCATCAATCACATAATAACACAAAGATTCATCTTCATCATTAAATAAAGAACTATAAAACATTGCATCAGATAACTTATCAATAGATTCAATAGCTCTTACTCGTTACAACATCCATTCATGAGATGAGATAGGAAATACTTCTTCTCCACATCCAATCATACACACATTTGATGAAAACATAAACTTGTCTTTGGTCTAGAAGGACTTCTCAATTAAAGGCAACTCCAAAATAATTCTTAACAAAACCAAAAATGAGAGTTTCTTGCAACAACCATCGACCCTTTACTAATCAATCGATGCTCCTATTTATATCATAAAATTAACTAAAAATAATTTCTAAAGTGCATATAAGTAAAACAAAATTTTCCACGTGGCATTCTCTCCTATTAGTTTTCCTAAGAGTCATCTTAAGATATCACTTAAGAGGGTGACTCTTCTCGTACTTCGCCCACTTGATGAAGAGCTCCTCAAAGGTGTTGGCGTATGGGAATCTATGTTGTTCCATTGAGGCCACATAAATCTCTCTTATCTCTACCGCATGTGCATGATACTTGACTAGACTGGCACTTTGTTGATTAAGGTTGGTTGTCATTGATGTCAACCCTTGAAGAAAGCCCCATAGCACAAAGGTTGGGTAATGGACCCAAGATTGTTTGATGTAAAGATGACTCATTATTTTCTTGTCATGGTTGATAATAAGTATAAATGGATGAACTACAAAGTTGTCCCTTTATGGTGAAATCCCTCATGGGAAGATGCTTTGCGGATTGAGTTATCCTAGAAGTATGGTTAGAGAACCCATGCTTATTTGTGGAATAATGAGATGAAAACCAATGAATTTTTTAGTGAAACTATCCTATATGGATAGTT